>JAQZBX010003538.1:0-64806 GCA_029593785.1 Cabassous unicinctus | reverse complement strand
GGGGGATAAATAAAATAAATAAATCTTTAAAAAAAAAAAAAGAATATGTTATGAAGTTCTTCAATTTGCTCCCTATTGTCAGTTATTAAATTTTGGGTCCCTGCCCTAAAGCAGAACCTGTCTAGGGGTAGATGCCTACAGGAGCTAGACAGGGAGCGTGAATATGTGAACTGACCTTGAGTAAGAAGAAGGAAAACAGTGGGGACCTTGGTTTAACTGGAGGTACATGACACACCTAAAATCACTCAAGTTCCCTTTCACCTTCAGTAGGCACACTTGATTACACAGATCTTTAGGCTTGTAACTCTTGCTTTAGGAGTTAAAAGCCTAATAGAATGTATTTTTTTTAAAAAAGCCTCATTGAGGGAAGTGAAATAGATGAAATGGTTTAGTCAAAGTTTGAGATATTTGTTCATTCATTCATTCAGTCAATCATAGTCTTCATTTATAAATGCATTAATTTACTCATTATTGAACTACTTATTATGTTCCAGACTCTAGATGTATGATAGAATCTCTGCCTTCAGTAATCCACAGGTTTACAGCAATTTGGCAGAAAGCCAACCAAAAGCAGTACAGAAATCACCTTGTTTTCACAATACATATCACTATAGAAATTATTTTTGCATTTACTTGTTTATCTTCTGTTCTTCCCACAAGGGTAGAAGACTTCTCTGTTTCATTCCCCTTTCTATTCCAGTGCCTACAGAAGTGCCTGCTACATAGTAGATGTTAAATGAATAATTATTAAATGATTTGAATGAATGAATGAAGGTTCTGAATGGTCAGATAAGGCCTCATGGAAGGGAGCCAGATCTTAAAAAATGGTTAAGCTTTGAGGAGATAGAGAAAGGGGAAAGTGACGGGCAGACAGAGGAAGCTGTAAGAACATCCTCACAAGGAGGTGCAGGAGGAGAGAGGGGAAGGGATGTGAGGGGATCAATAAAGAAACCAACCTTTGTTGAGTAGCTTAGCCATTTTATGTTGGGAGACAAGCCAGGAGCTAATGTGGTTGAATGAGATGTGGGTGGAGGAAGGGCAGGGGTGTGATATACGTTGCATTTGGAAAAATTGCTGTAACCACACATCCTCGGTTCAAATCCCAGTGTGCCACTAATAAGCTGGGTAACTTTGTTCAAGCTTCTTAAACTCTCTGTGCCTGAGTTTCCTAATTCTAGTAAAAAAATATAATTCAGCCATTAAGACTGTGTTCATTAATAATTTTAATAACATGGAGAAATGCTTCTAATTTTGCATATGCTAGCATAAATGAATAAAAAAGAATGGGGTAAAAATTGGACATACAGCATGATCTGAAAGCAGAATGTTTATTATGTGTCAGGCTTTGGGTAAAAAAAAAAAAGAAAAATGTCAATACTGATGTGATTATAGGTGATATTTAGATACATAGTTTACTAATGCAAAATCATGAATGTAAGAAATTAAGTCTCCCAAGTTAGGTAAGAAATAACAAATAATGTTTGCAAAGAACATCTTTGTTTTCAGAATTAGGGATAGTGTGTTAGACCGATTTGTTTCCATTTCTGCCATTTATCCTCCCCCATGAAAATTACATTTGAACTTTTTGACATTGCACATTAGAGCCTACAGACATCATTTTATTCTGTTTCTACTATTTTTAATGCAAATTTGACTTTAGTGGAGAAAAACAGGCAACCATTTCATTATTATTATATCTTTTGACCATCTGCTACTTGACCATTTTCTTATTGAGTTCTTAGGAAGATAGAAAAAGAAGTGTACTTGGTTCTTGCCCTCCAAAAAACTTATAAAAGAACTGAGAAAACAAAGCTACTTAGATAAAAGAAGTAGAGAAAAATTGAAGTCAAAGCATTTTAAATCAGTTCTTCAGGTTTTCTGTCTCCTAAACCAAGTGGCCTCTCCATTGTTTCCAAATTGCCTTGTTTATTATGTTATTTGGTCCTCCAGATACTTAATTTTAAAACAAAAATATAACAGGAATGGCCACTGATTCATATATTCCATCTGCTTCCTACTCATCAGCACTGGTTTAAGTGATCAAATGATTCTAGTTGGCATTGTTTCAAGAAGTTCCACTAGAGCAGGGACTCTTAACAAGGGGTCCATGAGCTTGAATTGAAATTCAAAAAAACATTATTCTTGTGGGGATGTATTGGTGCAGGTGTGATATATTTATTAAATAATACACAGTATAGTGTGGACTTAACTTAAGCGGTCTGTCGTTCTCACCTGACTGGCAGGGGGGTCCGTGGAACAAAAAAGGTTAAGAACCCTGGCACTAGAGGAATCAAGAAAGCTTAAATGTCGGCTTGGTGTTTGAGCAGTGCCACATAGCAGTTCCTTTTCAGAGTTTCAGAAGAAGAATTACACTCATTTTCTCTGGAAAAATATCAAAGAATGCAGTTGAGCCTGACTATTGTTCAAATACAGATATATCTGAAATTTTCTATGCCTGTTAATGAGAATTTTGTCCTTCTTAATCACAGAAAAGGCACAGAGATGTATTTAGAGAACGGGCAAGGTCTAGCAAAACAGTTTGTTTTGAAGTGTGATTTTCAGAGTTGGCTAGGAATTTTGCTTCATGCTATATGAATTTTGATGATTAGTTCTTTTATCCTTTGTTTTAGTGCTTTCTATCATTTTAGGGTCTAATAAGGTCCCTGCATCCTTTCTAACTACTGGTCTTAGTCCTTTCACTTTTTCAGGTATATAAGCTTCACATATACAGTATAGAGTTTCATAGTTTCAAATATAAAGTATTTTCTTAAAATGAACCTTTGTAAACATCTCTGAAAATATTTTTGTAAGTAACTATTCCTTGGGACTTAGGTCAGTAGGGTTGAACCAGCTTTAAGCATAAAGATTTCATAAATAGTCATCATATGTTTTATAATATGATTAAAAACTGTTTATATGTGTTTATATATGCATCTTTTAATATAGTTTTCTAAATATTTGCCTTTCTTATTTTACCAATCCCTCTCTCCTTTAAATTTAAAGTTTAAGCACCATCCAGAGTACTGCTTCCCTACACAGCTGAATCATTTCCCTCTTGGTGACCATGCTAGATTGCTTGACTTTCTGTATCACATCAGGAGCTTGTTTAGTTGTTATTTGCTCCATCATCAAAAGCCACACCAATGGGCCTGTGACTAACACTTGGGTTAGGGACAGATAGTAGAAATTAAGCTGCCTTGGAATGTGGGGTCAAAGGTTTCACTCATCAATAGCAGCACAGGTTGTGTGTGGTCCAAATAGAAGTCAGCTTTGCTTGCCCCAGTATTACTGGAAACTTAGTTACTGACCTTTCATGACCTTGTTTCCCTAACGCAATCCGCAATATCATCAGCTTCCAAGCATTATTCACTCCTGGAAATCTACCAATTTCTTAAGGACTAATGCTATTCTGAATAGATTTTTTTCCATAGTCTTAGGTATGGAATCATAGATTAAGTATAGAATCTTATATAATTAGCTTTCAAAGTATCTATTCCTTCTCATTGTTAGCTTTTTTTTTTTCCTTTTTAATTTTTTAAACTATAAGACTCATCTAAAGAACAGGAGTGAACTTGGATCACTTTCTAAGTGAGTCCTCTTAATATTCCTCATTTTTCATAGGACAGTGAAGAAAGTCATATAAAATAATGAAAGAGTAAAATGTATCCAAACCATGGTTAGAAAATTAAGGAGGAGCAGTTCAGGTCCATTAAATGAAACCTGGTTTAAGATGCATGGACAATCAGTAAGTTCCTATAAAAGGGAGTAGGAAGGAAAGGAGGAGGCATTTTAGAAAGTTGTAGAATTCCCCCTCCCCCAAATTTTATATGGCTCTGCTGCATTGATAAATAAATATGTTTTGAAACTTTGCAATATATGCTGAAAGCACCTGATTTGGAATAAGAAACACTAGTTCAAATCTTGACTTCTCAGCTTAATAAGTAGGCAAGATGCTTGACCTCTCTTAACCTTAGGGTCTTTCTCTTTAAAATGGGAATAATATTTACCTCAGTGGTTTTCTCTGAAGTGAAAATATGTTGTAAAATGTCAATGTCATATAAATATTAGTAGAAAAAAGGAAGATAATAGGTACATAGTTTTGCTGAAATTTATTCTGTAAGAATTTTAATGTATTTTAGACCCATCTTGGATGTCTGTGTAGCTAGAAGGGGCTTTCTAAAACATTTACAACTTAAGATTTTTAAATATGAGAACCCTTAGAGTTTCATTTTAGATATTTTATAGTATAGTAGAAATATCTTTTCTTTGGGAAAAGGTAACAGATAAAAAGTTCGCACAGACCCCATGCATGCATTTTCCTTGGTGGAGTGGTCTCCCTTGTCTGCTGTGCAATGGGCTGCATGGACTAGTGTTCCCCTCCCCCCCCATCACTCCCTGTCATAGTGCATGGAGATTGGCGAGGGGTTGCCACCCAGGTTTCCATCGGCACACAAACAAGAGCATGGCTACCATCCCCTCTAGCCTTGGCCACCCATGACCACTACCAGCACTGGGTTCCACTTCCAGAAACAGTTCCTGCAGCAGTGCTGAGTACCCTGAGGCAGCCCCACCCCCATTCCCCTCAGACTCCCAGGCTGACCCAGGCTGCTGCTTCGGGAAGTCCACTCTCCCATACACGGCCACAGTGTTGGACTCCCCAGACCTGTAGCAGCATGATCACCTGTGACCTGGTGAGGAAGCAGCTTGGCGGCCCTCTCCTGAGGACAGGCCCTGTCACTGCCACCACTGTGCCACCGGCCACCAGACTTCCGGAGACACTAGGCTCAGTGCCTGGCCCACTCGCCCCATAGACAAGGCAGGCTGCAGTAAGCAGAAGTAGTTGGGTTCTTTTTACATTAAAAAGGCAAAAAACCTAAAAAAGAAGTCAAGAGACTCCCACTTCTTACTCTCCAGGCCACACACGAGGTTTTCTGATACCTGTTACCTTTACCTTGCACTGAGTGCAAAATAAACTTGAAGCAGCCTTGGGCATGGGAGAAGGACACCTAAATAAAAGATGTACATAGTCTGATTTTGGGAGAATATATTTCTATCAAGTATAATATGGTATATTTATCTTGTTTACATGGAATTATAGAAATAAATGAATGTTACACAACTGTTAGTTCACAGTTAAAAGGAAGACCCAATCCTAGGCTTATTAACATTCTATTTATTTTAAGGGATTTTACTACTAATGAAGTGTTTCCTTGAGGGCAGAGTATTATAAATGATTGAAATGTTCTTAGTAAGAAGTAAAGGGAAAATATTTGAATGGATGTGGTGAGGAGAAACCATAACTTGCCCATGAATTTGTGATGTTTAGCTAATGAAGTCATTATGGTACAAAATTTTTGCTGTTTAGAATATTTTTTGGCATTATTCAATTTTGTAACTTAATTTGTAGGTGGCTATGACTATAGCTTTATATTAAAGAGATTAACCCCACTAAGAAGCTAATAATTCCTCAGTTTAGTGTGGCTTTGATATTTGGGAAAACTTATAAGCATATGAGTCTGGAAAATGTAATCTACTTACTGTTCGTATTTTTTCCTAATGTTTTGAGTAAACAGGTCTATTAGAATAAGTGTATGTTCTTTGTGAGATTGCTGATTTTTTAAGTATCAAACTGATTTTTAGTATAACCTTAGTATTGAACCAAATGCTCAATCTCAGTGTCCCTTGGAGTCCAATAATACAAGGAACTTTTAGAGAAATTTAAAACATTTAAAAATAGATCTTTGCATGCAATATAAAGTTTTAATTTAAAAAATTATTTTATTTTATTTTTGCTGTCTTTATCAATGTACACAAGCTCAGGTTTTATTGATAAAATGGGCATGTACAATTTTCTGTAGCCCCAAGGTAACTTTTTTTTTTTATTAGAGAAGCTGTGGGTTTACAGAAAAATCATGCATAAAATACAGGATTCCCATATACTACTCTGTTATTAACATCTTTTGTTGATACAGTCCATTTGCTACAATGACGAAAGCACATTTTTATAATTCTACTATTAACTGTAGTCTATGATTTAACTTGGGGTTTACTGTGCTGTTCAGGTCTGTGGATTTTTTAAAAAATATTTATTCTAGTACCATGTATATAACCTAACATTTTCCCTTTTAACTACATTTATATACGTATATTTCAGTGCTAACTATGTTCACAATGTTGTGCTGCCATCACCACCATGTTACCAAAACTTTTACATCTTTCCATATAGGAATTGTACATTTTGAGCCTTACCTCCCTGTTCCCTATTCCCACCCCATCCCCTGATAACCGTATTCTAATATCTGATTTAATGAATTTAATTATTCAGTTATTTCATATCCGTGAGATCATACAGTATTTGTTCTCTTGTGGCTGACTTAGTTCACTCAACATGATGATTTCAAGGTTCATCCATGTTGTTGCACATATCAGAACTTCATTCCTTTTTATAGCTGAATAATACTTCATGGTTTGTACATACTACATTTTGTTGATCCATTCATCGTTGATGGACACTAGGGTTGCTTCCATCTTTTGGTAATTGTGAATAATGTTGCTGTGAACATTGGTATGCAAATATTCTGTTCAAGTCCCTGCTTTCAATTCTTTGGGTCTAAACTATAAATAATCTGTTCGAGTCCCTGCTTTCAATTTTTTGTGTATAAACCTCCCAAAAAATGTACATGTACACATGTAGTTAGATTCATCAAAACATAGTAATTTGGGAATTTGGGAAATTTCTGGAATATTGGATAATCATTGATCCCGAGCCCCTTTCTCCCTTACAAAAAGGGCCAACAATTTCTATTAAGTTGTACTGCCTAGCTCATGGGAGAGGTAAAGGTGAAAATCAAGAGATCAAGTTTACCTGGCACTGACTGTGCTAGACACTTTGCTAGATATTGTGGCTCTTGGCTTTGTTAATAAAATTTAAGCGATCATGTCTCTAAGACATGTATTTTTGTATGAAAATTGAATACTTGGGTATATGTTAAGCAAATATAGGGTGTTTAGAAACACATAGGATGCAGCCTAACTTTGCCTTGGGTAAATGGGCAAACTGTAATTTCCCCCACTTCTTTTTAGTTGAAAATAATAGGCCTCAGATTTAGAATATATAGAAGAAAATAATGTGGCTAAAAAGCCCAAAACACAGTTATCCAAAGGAACCCAGAAAAGTCATAGCACTAGCATGTGATTTAAGATTTGCCAAAGGAGAACAATTGCAGTTCATTGGTTGAAAGGGATATTTTGCTGGGCTTTGATACTTCCAGATGCAAATGCTTTACATTGTGCCTATATCAGGTCATCAATGAAGGTTTATTAAAATGATCACATTTTCCCCCAGGGACCATGTGACACTTATTAAGTAGACAGAGAGTAGACCCCAAATTATATCACAGGCTAGGTTTTTGTCATTTTTCTTTTTAGTATTTCTTTAGGTACCTGATAAAATGATTTCTGTGTATATAAATTTATTTTTCTTGGGCCAAGTACCCACCTCCTCCCCCCCGCCCCTTTTTATTTCTTTTCCAGTAGCTGGTATTTTTTCACATTCCCAATTTCAGTCTTCCAGTTAGTTTCTCCATTCTGCTGCACATTATGCCCTTCCAGCGACAAGCTTCCTTCTTGACTTCTTCCCTTAAGCCCTTGCTCCTGTCAGTCTCACTTATATTCTAGCTCTTTGTGTCTCATCACAGGAGTGCTTCATAGACCTAAGGCCCTCCAGGCTAATTATAGAGAATGTTGCTAATGGAGATGGTGATGATGATGGTGATGGTGAGAATAAAGGTATTGCTGGAAGTATAATCATTTCCAAAGAGGCAGTATACTATAGTAGAGTATGAGCCCTGTAGTCAAACTGCTTATTCTCACACTTCTTAGCTCTGTGACTCTAGGCCAATTGCTCTACCTCTCTTGGAAAAACTCAAGTTTGTAACTGCACAGTGCTAAGAACACCTTCTTTTAATCCCTACATCAACCTTATAGGTGGGGTTATTTTACAGATGAAGAAATTGAGGTTTAGAAAAGTTAGATAACTTGCCCCAGGTCACATAGTCTGGATTGAAACCCAAATCTGTGTGACTCCAGAGTAACTGCTTTTTAGACTGAAACATGATGCCCCACAGGAATGCAGATCAGCACAAGAATGCTGCCACATCTTCTTTCTGCAGGGTCTTTGTTAATCATATTAGCAACTTAGTGGGGCAGGTGTGGGTATTAGGTAAACTTTGCTGGACTATCCGTCTGGATAATTGAGTGCTGACTTACATCAATTGCCTTTGTGATCTTGAGCAAGTCACTTAAATATTTTGGAGGCTAAGTTTCATAATCATTAACTTGGAAATGACAGTAGAGTTGTTTAGAGGATCAAATAAGAACATAAAAGTAATCACAGGAAGTAATTCATGGAGGAGAATGAGGTGCTAACTATTCTAGTGTGTTGACATATGGACATTTAAAATAGACAGAATAAGTAATGTCAGTTAACTTTTTAAAACCTTGCCTCACCTCTGATGTTCTTTGATTTTATTTGCTACTTTTTGAAAGGAAAGGTTCATTTGGTGCTCTGGTCCAGGGCACTTGGTAGACAAAGGACAGTAGCTTGGGAACTGAAGCTTCTTTGGGCTATAAAACATTGTAATAAGCAAAAAATTAGATGAAGAGGTAATTTAAAAAGTAACACAAACCTGTCTTCATGGTTGAGAGGGGTTGGTTTTGACAGTAAAATAAAGAAACTTAAAAATATGTTAGACCTACTTTCTGTGAGTCTTTTGTTCTATTAGTGGAGACTGAAGTTTTGGATGGAGTATATATAGTTACATCTTACTACACATTACTTACTACACATTACTCAGCATTCTGGTAATATCAGTGATCTAAAACCCCTATGACCTCTGGAAATAAATGTCACAAATGTGTACTTTACGGACTACAACCCATATGACCTCTGGAAATAAGTGTCACAAACTTGTACCTTACAGAAGACCCACCCATCCCTACTTAAAACATTTTTTAAAATAAGTATTAAACAGATCGAATTAGCCTATGAGCTGATTTCCAAGCTTATAGCAATTAGAATGGACAGGGGGAGGGGGGCTTTACCAGGCACTTGGTAGTGAGAAGGAATAAGAGCCTGATAAAAGGGAAAAAACAAAACAGAACATAATAAATTTTCCTAGTATGAAACTTTTAAAGCATGTTCACCTACTCATCTTGGTTTTGTGAGATACAAGTTAGTTCAAGAAGGTAAGAATTTTTTTATAGGGGAAAAAAGTTGAGTATCTCTCTTGGGGTGGGGCAAGCAGTTTATGATTCGCGGGGCGGGGATTGAACCCAGCTCCTCAGAGTCCACACTCCCCAACTTGGTAGGGCAAAGGCAGAGATCCAACCTGGAGGAGCCTCTACAGGTCCTGGGGGCGCTATGTATGAATGCTTAGCAATATTGGTGGTAATAATAATTACTGGGAAGCAGATGTGGCTCAAGTGATTGAGCTCCCGCCTACCACATGGGAGGTCCTTGCTTCGGACCAAGCAAGACAGCGAGCCTGATGCAGCAAGATAACTCAATAAGAGACACAAAGACAGAAACATAATGAGAGACACAATAAAGCAGGGAGTGGATGTGGCTCAAGCTATTCGGTGCCTCCCTCCCACATGGGTGGTCCCTGGTTCAGTTCCCAGTGCTTCCTAAAAAAAAAAAAAGACCAGCACACTACAAACAGACAGCAAATGCAAACAATGAGGGGGTGGGGAGAAATAAATAAAATAAATCCTTAAATAATAATAATAATAATTACCAGGGGATCACAAATAAAAGGTTAAATCATGTTGGTGAGGTCTCTTTAAGAAGACAGGAGTGAATGCAACCCATACTGGAAAGATTTTTAACTATAGTAGTTTAAAATTAGGAAACAAAACTGTTTTGCTGCACAAAGTATATAACTCCAGATATCTGGAAAACTTAATTGCTCAAAGTGGCTCTTTTCTTGAACTCTAGATTGTTCATTTTTTACTTGGTAGTGACAGTTGAAAGGTATACCAGAAGAAAGGGTGTACGTGGTCTTTAAACTTTTTTCTCTAGTAAAAGAATTTTGAAAACTATAGCTCCCCCCTCATACCTTTTTTCATTGACATCCAAAGTTTTTCATCATGAGTTTATTTGCTAATGGTATAATTGACATTGTATTGTAAATATTGGCGTTTCTTAATGAAATTGTTACATCTTTCTCAAATATATCCCTTCTAATCAAACACCATAGCTTTACAATGCTAACCATTATCCATTTACAAACTAGCCTTTAACAATCTGAACTTTTAGTCTTAATTTTTTTCCTTGAGGTCTTTATTACACTTTTCCCACTGAATTTTGTCCTTACGTATTATGTTGAAAAATCATATTATTGATTGTTCCAGTCATACTTCAGTGACAAAAATGTATTTTACTGTGAGCATAAGGCTTTAAGTGATTTTTAAAAAGTTATCTTTACAGTGATTATTGGTAAAAAGTTGGTCAAAACAGCATACCTGAATTACAAATTTTGATGAAATAATAATAGGGATAAAAAAGAAAATTTTATTGGAAATTTATCTCAGTTCATTGTTGCTTTTCGTCTCATTAGTTCATATATCAGTGGATGGATATGATTCATTGCAGAAAAAGAGTGTAGCATACCTTTTATTCTTTATTATTTTAATATCCTGTGGAATTTTGTTTACATAAGTGAGTAGAAAAGAATGAGTTTTAGTAAAGCAGTATCACGAAATTCTTTGAACTTCTGGGTTACATTCAGAATCACAGTGATCTATCATTTGAAATTGTTTTTAATGATTTATCAGCTGACAACTCAATTAGGTCCTCCTCCAGTTTTATTGGAAACAAAGAATTGGCAAACCAACCTGGATTGCAAAAGAAGAGTGATTAGGGCCATTCAGTTTTTCCTCATAGTATTTCTGATTGTCCCTTTGTGTCTTGCCCAGAAGTGTTTTTCCTACCCCAAGCAATGCACCAGAGTGGGAGGTTTTTCATGGGTAAAATGTGTACCTTGATTTTGTAAAGTGGGAGAAGGGGAATTCAAAAAGGGAAGGTGTAAAGGAGAACCTGCTTTCCAGGGACTTTCTTGGGCAGATTGGCTTTTGGAAAGAGTATTTATAGAAGTTGATCATATGGAAGTTGATTTGAGTGGCTGCATACCATTTGGACAGTCCCCTGGAGTTACAGGAGTTTACCTATCCCAATTTGAAGAATGTTGTGCTAGTAACCAGTATATTCTGGCTCTTAAAAAAAGAAAATTTCCGTGTGTTTCCTTTAAACTTAGATTGTGACTGACCAAGGTAAATAGTTTATGTTGTTTAAGGTAATGTCTTAATTAATTAAGGTCTTAATTGCTTCCATGCATCTGTTTATAAAATGCCCTTTCCTGAGTATGTACTTTCATAATTCTAATCCTCTATACATTTTTTAGATAAGGATTAACACATGAACTGCCTGTAATTTTTTCCCCATACATTTTTTTAAAGAGGAACCAGTGATTGATCCCAGGACCTCTTACATAGAAAGCAGGTGCTCAACCACTGAGCTACACATCTGCTCCCTCCGCTATAAATTTTTTGTTAGCTCTGTTCATACTTACTAGTACTTTACTAGACAGAGCATTTCTTAAGTAGTTTAATGTAAAGAATTACTTGTAATTTGGAATAAACAACAAACAACTGGTCACAGGCAGATTACTTTTTTGCTTCTGGTTTATTTCTTTTGGGCATCAATTCATGAAATTACAACAGTTGTACAAGATAACTTAGATATAATTTATAACAACTCTTAGAGAAAATGAGAAACTGGAAAGGTTAAGCCAGTTGTCCAAGGTCACTTTTGAATCTGTGTCTCCTAAATCCCAGTATGAGATCTTTTGCTACATCACACCTTCTGCTGCCTCTTTCTAAATTGCATTCCTCACCTCAATCCTATTTAATATTTTTTCTCCTGGGGTCTGACCAACTTTTGTCAAGTCAGCATTATTTTTAAAATAAAAAGGCATTTACTTTTCATTGAAGACTTTCTCAAAACAAAAATACTCCTTATCCCTTGGCAAACACTCTCTGCCGCACAGTAGGACACAGCTAAGCAAGCCTGGGGCCCACCAGCCCCAGAGCAGTGGCACTCGGGGGAGGGAGGGGCTATTACCAGGTCAAAGTAGAGGTGGATTGGCAGAGCAGAGGCTGGTGGGAGGTGGGAAGCTTACATCATTTCCCTGCAACTGGGCTCTGGCGAGGCAGTAAGGCCTCACTTTCCCCTGTGTAATAGTTTACCAGATTGACAAAGATCTGTAAAAGAAAGAAAAGGTATGGCAGGATGGATGCTCACCCTGTTCATAAATCTGCCCTTGATGAAACTGTCAATAAGTAACTCGAAGCAGCCAGGACTGTCTGTGCTTCGCTCTCCCCCAGCTCAGTTCCTCTCTGCTCCGCCCTATCCCTGCTCTCTCTGCTGCTCAGATCAGCTTCCTGCTTCTCTTGAAAGCTGTTCTCCTATAAAGCTGGTCTGCTTTCACTGGAAGCATTATATTCATAAGTCTTAGGCAGGTTTTGTAGAAGTATTGTTGGTTTGGTTTTCTTTGAGGAGGGAGGGCAGAGGGAAAAGAATTTTAAAAAAGAAAAGAAAAAAAAACCAGGGGGCAGGCTGAAAAGGCAAAAATCATCATGAATTTTGTTGTCACATCGTGCCGGTGTTATAACCAGCTCTGTAGACTGCTGCACTGAAAACATTTCTGTGAGAGGTATGTGCTTGAAAAATGGAAAGGTAACTTACTTGGCTGTGGAGCAAGCTGTCTGTCCAGCAGCTGCTTAGGTGGCTGTAAGGTGGTGATTCTTTCTAGTGTTTTGATAAGTAAAGGACAGTCGTTACTTGAAATGTAGTACAGTTAACCAGCTCATGATAAAAATGTTAAGTGTGTGCTTCGTCCCCACATAGGATTCCTGAAATGCTCCTTCGGGCTGAAGTCGTCTAGTCAAATTCACGGTGTTATTTGAGGCTCTTTGGGTGGTGGTTGTCTGTAAACAACATGATGATTTTTAATACCTCTCTCATTATTTATGAACCACATGACAAAGATTAATGAGAGAGACTTTAAGTAGCCAAAAGAAGCTTCAGATTCATTAGGAGTTTTTTGCACTGACAGATGGCAAAAGGAAATGGTTGGTGATTTACTGTAATCTAAAGTGAAAGTTTTAAAGTTTAGAGAGAGTGTTACATTTCAGTGGGAAAATCTGGAGGGGACACTAAAATGTAGAAGTATAAGTCACTACAGTTGGTGCCTGACCTGTTTAAGGCCAGAAGGCTTTTGAACATATTTGGATGTATCTTTTCAAAGGATATTAAGAAATATGTATAACCATTTTTATTCAGTGATCAGAAAAATAGGATTAAGAACAAGAATATTAACCTACACTGAAGGAGATACGGAGAAATGTGTATTGGTTGGTTAAAAAAAAAAATCCGGCTATTTTCTTGTAGAAAGCTTTAAAAACTTGTTTAAAATAGGAAAATATAACTGAGACCATTTATCAGGTACATTGGCTTAAGCTACTAGTGATAGAGATGATTCAAACTGCGAAGTACTTTCTACTTAAATTTAATAATTATTTTATCATGGGAGAAACTTCTGAATTTTTAAATGTTAGCATGTTTTAAATTTATTTTACAAAACTTTGCAATTAAGTTGTCTATTTAATTTTATTTACATATAAAGGTGCCTCTCCTGCCCTTTTCCGCAAAAACAGTAGTACTTAACTCATTAGAACCTCTTATTCATGCATAGAATAAGCTAGCTATTATAACTAAATCTAAATTCTTCCCTTTAAGGAGACTGCACCATTTAAACTTTGTTTCTTCTCAAATATTTACAAAGAAGAGCTAATTTTCATGATCACAGAGGACAACTGAGTTTAACAAATGAAACATATTGAAAAGTTTTAGATCAGAAAAGATCTGGGAAGTAAACCTAATCAGGCTTCTATCCAAAAGGAGTCCCCTTTACACCTCACACAGACTTCTGGCCACCTGATTGTATTTACCCTGGTCATTGTCAAGTGTACCTGCACAGTAGAAACCCCTGGGGAGCTTTTAATACCTACCATCCAGGGACTCTAATTTAATTGGTTGGGGGTGGGGCCTGGACATTGATAGTTAAAAAAATATTCCCAGGTGTTTCTAATGTATAGCCAGCGTTGACAGCATTTGCATTACCTGAACATACCCAGCATTGAAGCAGCCTTTTCCTTTTTGGGTACTGTCTATATCAATACCATATCTGCTCTGACATATGTTCCCTTCAGCCCTCTGGTCTCCACAGATGAAGCCTGAACTCCTCTGTCACATAGCAGCTCATCAGATATTTAATATCATCTTTCCCCCAGGATTTAGCATTTCCAGGCTAAATTATTTTAGTTCCTTTAGTCTTCAGGATTGTTTTCTAGGTTCTTCTCCATTTGGGACATTACCCTTGGAATTGCACTGCCTTATCAGTATCACTCCTAAATAGGGTGCCCGTGGGACTGAACCCATCATTCTAGATTTGTGGTGCCCAGCATAAGATGCAGAGGATCCAGAAAAGATAGTAAGGGTGTTCTGGAAACTATACCTCTGTTATTGGTGTCTAAGATTATGTTAGCTTTTTTGGCAGTCATGTCACACTGTTGACTCATGTTGAGGTTGAAGTCAGCTCAAGCTCTGGGTTCTTTTTCACATGAACTGTGCTTAAGTCAGCCTCTTTTCCCTATTCTTGTAGAATAGATTTTTTTCCCACTGTAGTTCCAGGATTTATATTTGTGAAACATAAGAGGAAAACTCAGTGCATCGTTTATTCCATGTAGGGAAAGTAATATGCCCAAACTGAATGCCAAAAGTTTATTATATTCATGTAACATCACTTTTAAAGAGTGATCTACATGATTTATTTGGATTCACAGTTATATTTAATCTGGTTAATTCAATCCATCTTTCCAGGTTTCCTTCTGGTTCATTACACGGCCCTTGCTTTTCAGAGGTAAGAAGCCATTTGACTATACAGTCCGTCTTAACTTTTGTAGTCAACACTTGATCAAATGCCTTTCTAGAATCTAGAATCAAAATACTGATTCTGAACTGTTGATGTAATATCTTTATTTTAAAAGGAAATGTATTGAATTTGTCATGACATTTTTGATTGATGACAGAAATAGAAGAAAATATTGTACAGATGAGCCAGTGACTTGTCTAAGATGACCCAGTTCTCTACTGTCATGATTAGAACCCAGATCCAGTTCTGCAGCTCCTTAGGATCTTTGGCTCAACCCATGAGTGCTGATGCCATTTGTCTTTTAGGATAAGATGTCAAAGAAAACTGAAAGTAAACAAAAACCTGCTTGGATTCTTCACTGTCTTTTTTTGGATCTTTTATATGTAACTCTACAGCATTTTAACATAAAAATTCAGTCAACTTTAATTTGTTATTTATTTAGTTTTCTGCCCATAGCAATAAATCTAATCAGCATTCCTAAGTTAATGGCAGAGTATAGTTTTCTTAGGAGTTTGGGTACCCTGGTTCTTCTAGGAGAGTTAACTATTCCCCAGTACGCCCCCTACACTCATTCTTTTTTGCTCTTTCACTCTCTCTTTCGCACTCACACATGTACATACACACAAAGTGGATAGTAGTGTAATATCACTTTGTTCTTAATGAATCAAGGCATGTAAAGCTTTTATATATTAAGGGAGAGGCATATATGGACAATCCCATTTCGCAGCCAAAGAAACTGAGGCGTAGGTAGGTAAGGCTTGCTGTAGCCATAGTTCTCAGCAGGGTTCTTACTACATTTAAAAAACCTACTTAGAACATAAGTCATACTTAGTAAATACTTCTTTCTTGAATACTGTTTTCTTCTCCATATAGGAATTGGATTTTTACCTTTCTCTTCCCCAAGATTTGCCTTTGGGCACTCATTTCACTGCCTTAGCAGTACTGAAAAGGAATAGAGTCTTAAAGAAAATCTATTACTTTAGATAAGTAAAAGCTCAGGTAACCAGGTTTATTCTTTTCTATTCTTAATGGAAAACAAGCTTATTTTATCCCCTTTAAAAATTGATTTTAAACAGTTTAGTTAAAAAAAAAAAAAAAGAGGAGCTTCCAAGAATGAGTAGCCTAGGTTCACTCTATGTTAATCTGGGCCAAACAGTGAGAGGTTTAATTTTGTTCACTATACTTCCTAAAACAGAGTATACTTTAATGTTTTAGGTCTGTTTTCAATAGCAGTGGTTGACACAAAAAGGCTTTTTAAGTAAATTTAGTTGATCAGACTAGACTATTCTTGAGCCTTTTGGCTGATTACAGGTTTGATTGTATGCTCTCCTTCACAGTTTTGGGAACACCTGGTTTTATTAACCCGAGGCTGACATAATATCAACAGTAATATACTGCAGATCCAGACTTTTAGGGTCCTTTACTTGCCTGATCTGATAGTCCCAAAATGTCTATTTTATATTTTGTAAGCATATTTTACTTTACTTGGAATAATATTGATTTTATTTTTGCATGGCATTTCCTCTTATCTCAGGCCCTGAAATCCATTCCTGTGACTACTTTGTTTGTTTGTTTGTTTCATAATGGTGCTTTTATCCAGGTGTTTTTAATAGGAAGTGAGGATTGAATGAGAGCACGTATATAGTGCCATAAAAGCTGTAATATACTAAATAGATGAAGATATGATTATTAAGGGAGTTAGAGTTAATTCTTGAGTAGTACTCCATACCTGGTATGCATATTAAATTTGAAACCAGAGATGGCATGTCAAAGAATACGTGGATTGGGAAATACAGATTTATTCTAAATATTTTTTGTTCAAGAATTTTAAAATGTAAAGCTCTAAAACTCTAACCTCTGTAAATTACTTTTTCAAAGTGCTTACATCTTTTAAATCCTTTGAAAAGACATTTCTTTTAACTCCTCAGCTACATTACCTTTTTTCTTTTAGGAGGTACTGGGGATTAAACCTGGGACCTTGTACATGGGAAGCAGGAGCTCAACCACTGAGCTACCTCTGCTCCCCAACCATATTACTTTTTAGTGGTACATTCCAACAGCCTTTATACCATGTATTTTTTTCTTTTGTTATTGTTTATTAGTAGTAGTAGTATTAAGGGACTAGGTGGAGCTCATCAAACTTTTAGAAAGAATCCTGGATAACTAAACCTTAGGGTAAGCTTTTGGTCTTTATTTATAAAAGCATTTGTTATTTTTTACAAAGTGAGCTTAAAATTTTCTTAAAATATATATGTACATGAGATTAATAATAATATTCATTGTTTAACTATGAATGAGAAAGTCTCTTACTAGGAGGATTATTATACTTCATGTTTAGAAAGCTCCAAAGAAAATGGATGTATCTGTCAAGTCAGCTTAAGGTAACCTAAATTTAAGTACTAAACCAAATAGATGTAACATACTGAAATACAGTGTATTGATTTATAATTTAGCTGTTATCTTTGTATGCTTGACTTTTTATTAGAACACTTTAATTAGGTTGTATTTGAAGTTGCATACTCATCCCTTTCATTATTTAACAAGGGACCTACTCTAGTTGGAGGGCTCAGGAAAACCTTGGAGGAACTGATGAGTGAGATGAGATCCAATGAGAACAAATTAGGTAGATTGGTCTAGGAGTGGTAGAAAGAAGTACAAAGGTCCTGAGGCGAGAAAGAGCAGGATGCCTTGGAGAAACTAGATGGCTGGAGTTTGGAGATCAGGAAAAGTAGTATGATACAGGGAGAAACCAGAATATTAGGAATCTTGTGTGCCTTGATGCGGATTATGTTAAAACTGCAGTGGGTAACAAAGGTGATGTGTTGCATTTACATTTTGAAACTATCACCCTGGTTGCTATAGGAGGAATGGTTTTGAGGAAGGCCTGAGTGGGGATATAGAAATCAAGCAGGAGGCTATTATAGTTAAAGCTTAGATCATGGCGGTGGCAGTGGGGATGAGAAGAAATGAACTGAGTGATCACTTACATTGTATTGTTGTTATTCGTGGTATCTGTGTTATATAAAGTTGCTGCAAACATTGAAGTAGTGAACACTGTACCATTGCTCCTAGGAGAAATTCAGGGTTTCAGTTCCTGTGAGCCTCTGGTCACATTGTTCTCAACCAATCAATACATAACCTTCATTTAGGTGTATTTTTTGTTTATAGATATCTTTTAAAATATATGTATTTATATAAGTTGATACATTATTATTGAACTCATAGCCAACAGTACTATAATTCATGCCTGAATTAATCTTATCTTTAATACACAGAATTTCTCTGTAAAGCATATCATAGACTTCTTCCTCTTAGGAACCCTAGACAGTACTTCAGCACTATGGTTGTGTTCATTTTAAACAGCAAAATCACTAACAAAAAGCACAGAAATGTAAAAAACATGGCACTAATTGTACCGTGAAAAGGATACTTATTTACAGTATGAGAGCTGCAACAGTAAGGCAGAGCATCACCTTGTTCAACCTCATCAGGGAGTGTGTGCATATGGAAACTCAAAATTTTCACCATTCTGCATGTCTGCAAATAACCATAAAAGCTCCTCAAGTATTGATTTTGGGGAATTGACGAAGAATGAAAATTGACTATATTTAGTAACTTGAATGGATGTGGCGGAGTGAGGCACAATCACACACTAGCTTGAGCTTTGGTTGAATTGGATGGATATGATGCCAACTACCAAACTTGAAAAGCTCCAGGAGAAACAGATCTGGGAACTATCAGGAAAAGATAATGAGTTTAGATGTGCCTAGGTTGAGCTTGAAGTGTTTGTGAGATACCTAGATGGAATATTTATTTTAAAGTAAAATATATCTGGGTTTCAGAAGAAAGGAATAAGCTTGAAATACAAATTTGGCAATCATTGGCATATGGTAATTGAAGCCTCCAGAATGAATGAAAAGAGTGTAGAGTAAGAATGAAAGCTGGCTTAGTAACCCTAGCTTGAGACCCTGCCAGACAATCCCTATCCATTAGATGAGACTTGAAGGAGAAGCACATACTACTCACCTGCTTTTTGTTGTTGTTCTTTATTAGTACTTTAAAAAAAACATTTTTTACTAAACATTTATTTTGAGATAACTGTAGATTCACAGTTATCAGAAATAATATAGAGAAATCCCATGTACCCTTTAACCAAGTCCCCCCAGTGGTAACTTCTTACAGAGCTGTATTACAATATCACAACCAGGATATTGTACAGTTAAGATACAGAGCATTTTTATCACCTCAGGAATCCCTTATATTGCCCTTTTATAGCCACATCCACTTCCTTCCTTCCTCACAGCCCCTTCTTAAATTCTGTTAACTACTACTATGTTCTCTATCAATAATTTTGTCATTTCGAGGGTGTTATAGAAATAAAAACATATAATATGTACATTTTTGGCTTGGCTTTTTTTCATTCAGTGTAATTTTGAGATTCATAAAATTATTTTGCATGTATCAATAATTGGTTCCTTTTTATTGCTGAGTAGTATTCTATGGTATATATGTATTGCAGTTTGTTTAATGAAGGCTGGCTTGTTTCCAGCTTGGGGCTATTGTGAGTAAAGCTGATAATCAAAATAAATAAAGATATTTTTCTGTAAACAGAAGTTTTCATTTCTCTGGGGTAAATACCCAGGAGTGCAGTTGCTGGGTTATACGATAGTTGCATGTTCAGTTTCCTAAGAAACTTCCAAATGGTTTTCCAGAATAACTGTACCATTTTACATTCTCATCAGCAATGTATGAATGATCCAGTTTTGCTGCATCCTTACCAGCATTTGGTGTTGTCACTCTTTTTTTTTTTTTTAATGCTATTCCAGTAGTGGTAACTCATTGTGGTTTGAATTTGCATTTCTGTGATGGCTATTGATGTTGAACACATTTTCCTATACTTATGATACTGAACATCTTTTCATGTGCTTATTTGCCATCTGTATATCCTTTTAAGTGAAATATCTGTCATGTCCTTGCCCATTTTTTAGTTGGACTATTTGGGGTTTTTTTTTACACTTGAGTTTTGAGAGTTCTAGACACTAGTCCTTCATTTAATATGTGGTTTGCAGGTATTTTCTCCCAGTCTGATCCTTGTCTTTTCATCCTTTTCATAGGGTCATTGGTGGAACAAAAGTTTTAAATTCTGATGAAATCCAGTTTATTAGTTTTTGCTATTTTAGATCCTTTAGTGTCACGTGTAAGAACGCTTTGTCTAGTCCTCGATTCTGAAGATTGTCTCTTATTTTTTTTCCTAAAAGTTTTAGAGTTTTATGTTTTATATTTAAGTCTGTAATCCATTTTGAGTAAATTTTTGTACAAGGAGTGAGTCTTAGGTTGAGGTTCATTTTTTACCTATGAATGTCCAGTTGCTTCATATTTGTTTGAAAAGGCTATGTTTCTTCCATTGAATTACTTTTGCTTGCATTTTAGTCGCAAATAAACTAGATGTATTTATGTGGGTCTATTTCTGGGTTCTCTATTGTGTTCCATTTATGTGTCTACTTCTCATATAATACCACATATTCTTGATTACTGTAGCTGTATAATAAGTCTTGAAATTGGGTAGACTGATTCCTCACACTTTATTCTTTTTCAAAACTTTTTAACTGTTCAGTTTCCTTCGCCTGTCCATATACATTTTAGAATAATCTTGTCTATACTATCTATACAGAAATCTTGCTGGGATTTTTTTATAGGAGTTGTGTTAAATCTGTATATCATTTTGGGAAGAATTGACATTTTTACTATATTTAGTCTTCCATTCCATGAATATGGTATGACTTTTATTTAGATTGTCTTTGATTTTTTTCATCAGCGTTTTGTAGTTTTCAGCATACAAGTCTGGATGTGTTTTTTCAACTTAAGAGTTTATTATTTTTAGTGATTTTAAATGTACTGTTTCATTGTCCACATGTTCATGGCTAGTATATAAATATATTTTAGTTTTGATGTCCACAAGTCCATTGAGAGTATCTAAAAATACCTGCTTAACTTGCTTATCAATTTTATGTGTTTTTTTTTGTAAATTCTATGGGATTTTATATATAGACAAGTATTTCATCAGAATATATGGGCAGTTTTATTTCTTCCTTTCCAATCTTTTTATTACCTTTCCTTGCCTTATTGAATTGGCTAGAACTTCTAGGATTATATGAATACAAGTAATGAGAGTAGATGTCCTTGCCTTGTTCCTGATCTTAGGGAAAAAGCATTCACTCTTTCACCATTAAAGAATATGTTAGGTATAGGTTTTGGGTAGATGGTCTTTATCAAGTTGAAGAAATTTCCCTCTATTCTTAATTTGCTGAGAGTTTTTTTAAATCATGAATTAGTACTGAATTTGACGAAAAAAAATTTCTGCATCAATTGGTATGATCATATGATTTTTCTTCTTTAGGCTTTTATTTATTTATTTATTTATTTTTTTTTTAAAGATTTATTTATTTTATTTATTTATCCCCCCCTTGCTGCTTGTGTTGCTGTGTCCATTCGCTGCGTGTCTTCTCTGTGTCTGCTTATCTCCCCCTTGCTGTGAGGTCTTGCCGCGTCAGCCCACGGCGCCACGCGAGCCGGCCTGCCCTCACAAGGAGGCGCCGGGAAGTGAACCCGGGCCTCCCATATGGTAAACGGGGGCTCTATCCACTGAGCCACACTCGCTTCCCATTCTTTAGGCTTTTAATACAGTGGATTGCCTTGATTAACTTTGACAATTGAACCATCCTTGCATCTCTGAAATACCTCCCTAGTCATGGTCTATAATTCTTTTTATATATTGTTTAATTCTATTTGCTGATAGTTTAAGCATTTTCATGCCCATATTCCTGAGGAATATTGGTTTGTAGTTTTCTTTTATGGTACTATCTTTGACTTGTTTTGATATCTGGGTAATACTAACTTCATAAAATTAATTGAGAAATGTTTCCTTTATATTTTTTGGAAGAAATTGTGTAAAATTTATATTAATTTTTAACAGTTGATAGAATTTTCTGGTGAAATAATTTAGACCTGGAGATTTCTTTTTGGGAAACTTTTTAAAATAATTTTATTAGAAACAATGCTTTTAATTTTTTTTAACTCTTATAAGCACCAAATTTTGATATCTAAGTCAAATTTTTATAAAGAAACACATCAGGAGCAAAACAATGTTGTTTGTTCTTGCTGAGGTCCAGAATGAAGATTTACCAAAACAAAAAAGTCCACTCTGAAATAAAAAATGCTGAAAATCACATTCTAGAAATTCAGTGCATTAAGCAGCCTTCACTGAACTGCCTCATCATCTTTAAGCTAGCTTAAAAAAACCTTAGCTCACCAAAATATACTTTTCTATTTGCTTTTTAAAAGTAATTTATTTATTTATTAACACACCCCCCCCACCCCTGCTTCTTGTGTTCGCTGTCTGCTTTCTGTGTCCATTCGCTGTGCGTTTCCTCTGTGTCTGCTTGTCTCCCCTTGGTGCATCATCTTGCTGCCAGCTCTCCTCGGGCATGGGCCAGCTTGCCCTCACTAGGAGGCCCCAGGAACCAAACCCAGGGCCTCCCATATGGTAGACGGGAGCCCAACCACTTGAGCCACATCCGCTTCCCCTTTATTTGCCTTTTTTTAAATTTTTTAATTATAATTAAAAAAACTTTAAGAAATTCACAAAATCAATTGATAACATTTCGATGTCATCTACAGCACATGAAGGTCAGGATGGCTATATGCAGAACACATGATTAAGTGATACTGATCTTCATGATTTAGTTTTCTTTCAAACAGTGTGAAATGCCCACAATTCCAAGTATGAAAGGACACAAATGATCACTTTCAAGTAGTCCACAGGATGGTGCAGGTGCCGGGGATGTTCTTTATAGATTGACAGGGCTTCTGTCAAATTGACACAGTTTCCCTTTATAAAATATTTCCCATCCTGTTTTAATACTTTCACTGAAAGGTCAAGAATCATTCTAACTCCCATGTGGAATCCTCTTCCAGAGACGTGGAGATTGGAACAGCTGTCAAACCATTAATCACACAAACTGATTTGGTTTACAAAAAGCTGCTGGGAGCAATATGCTAAAAATGGGTTGGCTTTTACAATGGGGATTTATTGGGTTAAAAGCTGACAGTTCTGAGGCCATGAAAGTGTCCAAATCAAGACATCATTATGAGATCCTTTCTTCCTGAGCTGCAGCTATGGGTGATCAGGCATGTGGCGGCATCTCTCCCCTCTCCTCTGGGCCTCATTTCTTTCAGCTTTGCGCTGCTCCATCTGTGACTTTTCTCCTTTCTGGGTTAATTGGTTTCAACTTCTGGAGGCTTTTCTCTGTCTCTGTGGCTTGTTATTCTTGCATTTATAAAGGACTCCAGTAGGAGGATTAAGACCCATCCTAGGTCATGCAGTCTAATCAGAGGCTCCTCACTGAAGTAATTTAATCAAAGGTCCCACCTACAATGGGTCTACACACACAGGAATGGATTAGCTTTAAGAACAAGATTTTCTGGGGTCCACAGAAGTTTCAAACTGCCACACAAACTTTCTCCCTTTCTTTGGCATACTTCTTCAGTACTGGAATATGGTCTCCTGTTAGAGTTTGATAGCATTCTCTTTAGGATTGTCTGAGTTGTCACTACAAGATTTTCACATATATTTCTTACACCCATCAATCACCATTTGGTCAGTTTCACCCTAGTGGTCATCTTTGGTTTCAATTTGACTATTTCACACAATATGCTCCCATCTCCACCTCCCAGAATTAGTATGTCTTTGCCAGTATAACCTTTTTCCACTGCCTGTTATAGCCTGGATATATGTAAAATCATTCTCCACCAAATTAACACCCCCACTAATGATGAGACTATTCAAGTCCTTAATAGTTACAGGGTTATTAAAATTACCCATTTCATACTGGTTGAGTTTGGTAGTTTGTGCTTTCTGAGGAATTTGTCCATTTTATCTAATTTCAAATTTATATATGTATAGTTGCTTGTAGTATTCCCTTATTATTATTTTGCTGTTTGCAGGATCTGTAGTGATATCTTTATTTCATTCCTGATATTGATTGGTAATTTATGTCTTCTCTTTCTTTGTCAATCTTGATAGAAGGTTTGTCAATTTAATTATCTTTACAAAGAAGCTTTTTTTTTGTTTCATTAATTTTCTTTATTTTCATTTTTAATTTTATTGATTTTTGCTTCTTTATTATTTTCTTATTTCTGAGTTTCTTGTAGACAGCATAGAGTTGGGTCATGTTTTTTAATCCTTTGCAAACCTGTGTCTTTTAAATAGTGCATTTACCTCCCCTTTAAAAAAATATACCTTTATCTCCTCCATTTCTAATATAATTGTCTTAAATATTTCCTCTACATATATTTAGAACTACATCAGACAGCGCTACAATTTTTGTATCTACTGTCAAACATAATTTAGAAACCTCAAGTGGAGAAGGAAAATATGTTTACCCATATTTTTGCTTATCATGTTCTTTCTTTCTGATGTTCTTAGTTCTGAGATTCTTTCTTCTATTGTTTCTTTTCTGATTACTGAACTTATTTAAGGTATGTATGCCAGCAATAATTCTCTTGGTTTTCTTTCATCTGAGAATGTCTTGATTTCCCCTTCAATCCTGAAGGATATTTTCATGAATATAAGATTCTAGATTGACAGTTGTTTTCTTTCAGCACTTGAAAAATGTTATGTCCCAGCCTTCTGGCCTCCCAAGATTTCTGATGAGAAATCCATTGTCATTAGAATTGTTTTCCTTCTGTTAGATAAGGTGTCTTTTGTCTCTTGCTGGCTTCAGGATTTTTGGGGAGGGTTTACTTTTCAGAAGATTGAATACGATATGTCTTGGTATGAATTTCTTTGGGTTTATTCTGTTCAGGGTTTGCACAGCTTCTTGAATCTTTAGATCTATATTTCTTGCCAATTGGGGAATTTTTCAGCCATTTTTTTAGTACTTTTTCAGCCCTGCCCACTTTCTCCCCTTTTTCCAGGATTTCAATGACTTGAATTTTAAATCTTTTGTTATAGTCTCACAGGACCAATGAGGGATCTGCTCAGTTATATTCAGCTTATTTTCTCTGATTGTTCTCTGATTGGGTAATTTCTATTATTTTATCTTACAGTTAACTATTCTTTCCTCTGTCCCCTCAGTTCTGCTTTTGAGCCTGTCTTTTGAGTTTTTGTTTTGGTTATGCTTTTCAGTTACAAAATTTTCTTTCGTTTTTTTTTTTTTTATATTCTGTTCTTCGTGAGACTTTCTTTGCTGAGATATGTTATATTTTCCTTTTCAGGCATATTAAGAGTTGACTGTGAAGAATTTTTATGATGGCTGCTTTAAAATCTTTGTCAGATAATTCTAACATCTCTCTTATTTTTGTTTTGGGATCTGTTGATTGTCTTTTTAAATTCAAGATGAGATATTCCTGTTTTTTATATGAGAAGTGATTTTTTTATTGAAATCTGGACTTTCTGGCAATTATGCTATGAGACTCTAGATCTTATTTAAACCTCCTTGTTTAGCTGGCTTCCTCTGACACTGCTCCAAAGGGAAGGCATGGCACTGTTGTGCTACTGCCAGGTGGGAATAGAAGTCTAGGTTCCATACTTGGTTTCCATGGTCACCTGAAGGGTAAAGGGGCTCTTTCTTACTGCACGGCAGGGATGAGAGTTCATGTCACTCTTCTAGGCCTCTGCTGATACCCACCCTTTTTGGAAAGGATAGGAGTACCTTATTACTGCTTTCCACATGGCCTTCACTGACATCTGGTTGGGGTGTGTGTGGCCTTGTTACCGCAGTACTGCTGGGTGGCAGTTAAAGTCCTGATATTCCTCAAGGCCTCCACTGACAGCACTTAAGCAGGGAGAGGGAGGGGAACCTTGTTACTACCAGTTTGGGGGTGGAAGTTTTAGGTCCCCACTTAGTCTCCACTGTGGTTTGTGTGGAGGGCTTGTTTCCACCTGACAGGTATGAAAGCTGCAGCTCCGTACTTGTTCTTTTCTGATACTACACTGATGCAGGGGTTGGGGCTCAACTTTATAGCCTGGTGAGAGTAAAGTCTAGGTTCCACACTCATCCTTGGCATTGTTGGGGGTGGGGTCTCTTTTTTTTTTTTTTTTCCCCCTATGGCACTTGGCTTGTGTAGAGCAATGATTGTCTAAAAGTTTTGTGTTTTATTAGGCTGCCCCTTTCCTAGTCCTTTGGCTGGAGAAAGCAGACTGTTGTTGGGGCTTTTGTGTGTGTGTGTGTGTGTGTGTGTGTGTGTGTGTGTGTGTTTGTGTGTGCCTGCTGGTGTTTCTTGGTTGTCAGCTTCTTCAGCTCCAAGTCTGGGATATAGGAGCCAAAAAGAAAACCCAGGGAATTCACCACCATGTTGTTCCCAGGATCCCAAAGTCAATAGTTGTCCTGCTGCCTCTTTCTCCTCTTCAGTCTTCTTATGTTTGACTTTATATATAATATCCAGGGTTTTTAGTTGTAATTTGTGGGAGGAAAAGGGACAAGTACATCTATTCCATCTTTCAAGAAGTGGAAACTTGCTCACCTCCTTTTTTAATGTGGCAAAGAAAAGTGAAAACCGTGTAGTGTTACAGAGAATATAGCTTAGAGTTTCCAGGCAGAATATTGTCTTATCTTGGGTAATGTGGATATGGTTCAGCTTGAAGATCTGAATTACTGCCTGATAACTAACAGTGTGCCATAGTCTTTTTGATTTTCTTTCCATGTGCTATTTTGGTCTTGGTCCTGTATATACAGTAGAGCAAGAAGCATATTGGGTAGGATTATACCTTTGTAAGTCATTTTTCAGCCCTAATACAGCTTAGTTGATTTCACTGGCCCTAGTGCAGTGGGCCAAATGCCTAGTTAGGGAATAACTTCAGTATTGATTGATGTGCCATTCTTTATAAATGCTTTTATTCATATAAACCTACTGTATTTTATTTTTTCCTGCTTTTTTAAAACTTTGGCTTTTTAAAAAACTTTTGTTTTTTTCATTTCAGCTTTTAAAAATTGACCTTTTGTGTGTGTGTAAAGTTGTAAAAATTTTAAAATAAGTTGAGATTTTGTGTACAGTTTCATTTAAAGATTCCAAAAAGTTCCATCACCCCAAAAACTTCCTCGTGCTATCCATTTGCAATCACACCCTTCTCCCAGCCCTAACCCCTGGCAACCACTGTTCCGTTCTTCATTACAGTTTTGTGTTTTAGAGAATGTCGTATATAAGGAATTACATAGTATGTAGCATAGCCCTTTGAGACTGGCTACTTCACTTCACATAATGCCTGAGATTCATCCAAGTTGTTGCTTGTATCAATATTCCATTCTTTTGTTCTGCTGAGAAGTATTTCGTGATATATGTGTACCACAGTTTATTTGTTCCCCATTTGATTGTTTCCAATTTGTGGCAGTTGTGGATAAAGCCACTATAAACATTTTCCTACAGATTTTTGTGTGAGAGTAAGCTTTCCTTTCTCTAGGTTTAATACCCAGATCTGGGATTGCTGTGTCATATAAGTACGTATGTTTATGTAAGAAATCGCTAAACTCTTTTCCAGAATGGTTGCACAATTTTGTATCTCATCTCTAGCTCCTTTTTCTCTCATCCTTTGCAAGAGTGTTTCCCCTTATTTCTTGGAGCATTTTTATGACAGCTGCTTTAACGTCTTTGTCAGATAATTCCAACATTTGTGTCATGCCAGCGTTGATGTCGGTTGACTGTCTTTTTTCCATACAAGTAGAGATTTTCCTATTTCTTTGTATACTGAGTAATTTTGGATTTTGTTCTGAGTCTTGTTTAAATCCTATGGAAAAAGTTGATATTTTTGTTTTAGTAGGCATTTGTCCCATTTAGGTTCAGTCTACAAGTTCCAGCCAGCGCTCTTTGAGTTGTGGTTCCTGTGTCAGTTCAGTTTTCAGAGGCTTTTCTGTGCTATTTGTATTTGTCTCACTTATGTGCCACCCAGTGGCCTGTCTGGGAATTTGGCAGTGCTCTATCCTGTAGTTCAGTTCTCAATGTCTGTATGCTGTGGAGGAGCAGATCCATGCATGTGTAGCTTGGGATGAGACCAAGAGTTCACAAATAACTTTTAAATGGTCACTTTCTCTAGCTCCTTCCTCTCTGTGATCTCCCAAGTAATTCTGATCCTCCTTTTTGGTTCTCTAGTAAAAACAAAAACAAAAAAATGACAACAACAACAAAAATGTGGGGCTCTAGTTGCTGTGATCTCTCATGCAGTTCCCTCAACTGTGCCCATATCCAGGACAAACGCTGGGAAGCAAAGAGAGAAAAAAATTAAGCGGGGTTCAATCACATCTTCTTGGAACCACAGTTTTTCGGATGGAGATGAAAGTTCCCTTGGCCCAAAGATTTTTCTCCTGTGGGTTCTGGTTTTAACTGATGCCTCCTGCCGCCACAGAAATGCTTGCAGCCTGGCACCTGAAAGAAGGGAGAAAGTGGCACTTTGCATTTTCTTCTTGTTCCCATATTTCCCTGTTACTTAAATAGGTGCTCCATGCATTCTTGCCAGTTTTTATAGCCACACTGAGTGGAATGGAGAAGGTGGAGTGTGTTTATTCTATCTTACCTTGAACTGGAACCATGCTTGTTTTAATGTTGAAATAATTAATGGGAAGAGCAGAGGTAGATCTAGGTTTTGTGGAGTCTGAAAGTAGTACAATTTGCAGGCCCTCTTTGAGAAAACAAATACAAAATTCTCAATGTGAAATTGGTACAGTGTCTTGGAATGGAGTTTGTGTGAATGAATGCCCTGAAGCTTAAGCTTTATTGACTTTATCATCAATCTGCCTATGGGGAAAGTTAAGACAAATGAAAATTGATTACAGGTCAGGCACTGTACAGGGTGTTTTACATTCATGTTTTCATTTTATAATTATATAAATAAAAATTTAGCCTATTTTTATCCCCACATTCAGATGAGAAAAACAGATTTTGAATAGTTAAGTGATACATATGGAAGTGGTAGAATTGAGCTTTAAACTTACACTCTTTTCAAACCACATGGCCTTTATAATACATGTATTACTTTATGAAATAAATTACAGGTTTTGAAAGCCAGTATAGGCTTGTGGTTAAAACTATGGGCTTAGAAGCCAGACTTCCAGAGTTCAATCATGGCTTTGTCATTGAATATCAGTGTAACCTCTAAAAAGTTCCTTAACCTTTCCATACCTCCATGTCTGTAAAATGAGGGTAATAACAGAAACTCCCTCAGTATTGTTGTGAAGGTTAAATGAATTAATATCAAGCATTTAGAATAGGGTCCAACACATAGTAAGTACTGTATATTCACTGAGTACAACTGATAAGTTAAAACAAACTTTATTTGTTATGCTATCTTACTCATTTCTTGAGCTTCAGAGACAGGTTGTAATGTTAAAGTGATTTTCACTTACAAATAAGTTCTGGTCATATTACAAATTTGGAATGATTTCATTAGCAAGACATGATGATTGGTAAAATAGGCTACATATTATGCAGTCAATAATTCTTTATTTTTTATAGAGAATTAATAACTTCATTAAGTTAATCTATTTAACATACAAAGCCAGAAGAAGTGTTCCATATGGGTTATCAGAAAATCTGGAATATTACAACTTAATCTTTTTTGGAAAATGGCCAAACAGTTCATAACAAGGAGAGCGATAATGGCTCAATAAAAATAAACTGTTGTTCTTCCTAGAGATATTTAAAGTCTTAAACAGTCTCAGGCTCTTGTGTAAAATAAAGGCCATATAATATCAGTATGTATTAGTTATCTACTGAAGTGTAGCAAGTTAACCTGAAACTTAGGGACTTAAAACAATAAACATTTATTATTTCACAGTTTCTCTGGGCAGGAATTTGTGAGTGGCTTAGCTGGTGATTCTGGCTTAGGGTGTCTCAGGAGGTTGCAGTCAAGATGTTGGTCTTGAGCTACAGTCGTGTGAAAGCTTGACTGGATCTAGAGGATCACTTCCAAGACTCACCCACATGCTTGGTAAATTTGTCCCTGCCTGGCAGGAGGCTTCGTGAGGTTCCTTGCTCCGTGGACCTTTCCACAGGGGGCTGCTTGAGTGTCCTAATGATACTGTAGCTGGCATCCCCTACAGCAAGCAGCCCAAGGCCCAAGAGAGAGCAAGGCAGAAGCTGCAGTGCCTAACCTCCCTAAGAATTCTCAGTCTTGTCATTTCTACAGTATCTATTGGTGACATGTCAACCCTATTTAGTATGGAAGAGCACTATCAGGAGGTAAATCATTGGGGGCCATCTTGAAGGCGAGCTGCCACCCTGTTTTACAGGATCACTTAAACAAGTAAATGAGACTTTTCCAGTGAAAGTTTCTGGAACCCAGTAGATGTCCAAGGCAATGCCTGTTTGATTAGCAGCCTGCCTTCTGATGGTCCAAGGCAGTAGAATTCTGTTTCTGGTTGTTTCCCAAATGCAAAGGAAGGTTTAAGTATCTCTGTGGAGAAGAGCTGAACACTGATGAGGAAGTCCTATGACTGTTTTTTTAATTGGTAGTTTGTTTAAAAGCTTAATTGGTTTTTATGTAGGTATCAAGTGGTAGTAGCAATTAGAGTATCAAGGGAGAATATTGATAGATCCCGTAAGCAACAATTCTGACACACAGTGAACTTATTTAATTTGATTATCACCTAACAAGTAGTCATTGAGGAAGAATAATATATTTCAATACAATATCTGTATTTTTTTAGTGATTGACTATCATTTAACTTCTACTTTTTCTAAGATTAAATAGATAAAACATTTTCTTTTTTTTATAGATAGCTTATATCTTGGTCTTGATAGCTGTGGCTAATTTGAAGAGAATACTTATAAAAATAACTTAGAAAGTAATGCTTAAGAATGTAAAGTAGTTCTTGTGTGTGTGTGGGGAAGAGCACAAAGAACTATCGTATTTAACACTGAGTTTTTCTTTTAAATGGATTGTTGATATCTGTAAAGGTTTCTTCCTTTTTTCCTTATAATGCCTATTTTGATATTGAGTGCATTCTGAGTTTTTTTCTTGTAATAATTAGTAATATCACTATAACACTGGGAAATGCTCATCATTTTTATAACATCTAGAGTCTGATTACATCCTGTTATTTATAAACAAAATTAATTGATACAATTTTCTTCTTTAATTATAGGACAAACCTAGTTTATAAGGAAGTGGCACCTAATGCTGTTCAGTAGAATGTCATGATTTATCATGGTAATATATAAATATTTGGCCACTGGAGGGCTCCATATTTTTTTAAAAAATAATATTATGATATAAATGCTCAATATAAAATTTTAAGCAGTACAGAAGAATATAAAGAATTTCATAATTTTTTAGTAAAATTGTGTGTAAAGGTATTGAATTAAATAGTTGCTGATTATAAATGAAAATTTTGTACATGTACAAATAAAGTATATTTAACAGGTGCTTGCTTCCTCCTTTTTCTTATAATGGAATAGAAATAAAATATATTACCCAATTTCTTCATAAATAAATGTTGTGTTTGAAATTAGCCATTTCAAGCGTCTCAGTAAAGAAAGAAGTTGAGACAGATTAAATAATTATTTTTTCCTCAACTATTTCCTGTATATACAATTTTTTATGTGAGGAAACAGCAGTTTTTATTCATTGAGGTTATTTCCAAATTTAGTTTAATAAACTCTCCAGTCATCTCAGTGAGTGCTGTGACATAATTAATAACATTCACAAGACATCAGAAAGCATTTTGAAATTGAACCAAAAACAAAAGTAGATGTCAACAACTGTAAAGTAGTTGGTAATCACTCATTTTTAAGGTCTTTTTATATTTAATTTGACAAATTCTTTGGTCCAGATATGCAATTTGTCTGTACTGTTTTCTCTGAAAACTGAGTGCCTTTGGAATTTATTTTCCATTAAAGTAAAATGTGAACCTACGAGAGTGACTAGAAACTTTCATAACATGTGTTATATTAGTACCTGAGGGAAGCATCTTTTTGAATAGAAAACTGTCCTGTTCCTCAAAAACACCATTTTTACCTGCTTAATCTTCACTACTTGAAAGAAGTGGTTTTATTTCTTTGTAATTGTGAAGTGTTTACTTTTTAAATGTTTGATCTGAGCTCTGGGAAGCCTACAGTTTGTAGTGAAGTTAAGCAATTTTTTTTTTTATAAGATTTTATTAGGTCTCTTTGTACAAAATTTGCAGAGCTGAGGATATGTATTTTGAGCTATTTGAGTAGTTAAGTTCCCCAGTTGTTCTCAGTAGTTTTGTCCTTTAGCACTCTCTTCACAAAAGAAAGCTGCAAGCCGAAATGCAAATTAATTGTTAATGAGGAGAAACCAAAACAAAGACAAAAACTTTTATTTTAAAATTATCCACAGTTTATTAATATATAAATCCCCACTTATTTCTACATTGAAAGATCATCTATTAATATAGGGTCAAAGATACAGTAGTCTCTAAATTAATACTTATTCACATGATGTGGAGCACCATTGTGGAATGATGGTTTTTGTTTTTTTTTTACTGGTAGGTCCCGGGATGGAACCCAGTTCCCTCCATATGGGAGACGGATGCCCAACTGCTTGAGCCACATCCGTTCCCCATGGAATGATGTTTTAAAAGGATACCACTGTTCAAATAAATTTGGCAGTCTGACAGAGGATACATCCCCTCCTCCTGTGTCTTCCACTACCCTTTCATTAGTATGTTAAAGACCATAAGTTTTAAACTGTTTAACTTTTAAACTTTAACTGTTAAAGACAATAACAGTTAACTTTGGGATATGGGGTGTCTTTTGTTTTTTCTTTTTACAAACATACCATTGATGTCTAATATGTTTCATCTATTTAATAATGATCATGGCATATGTCTGGTTGGAGCCTAGTGGACACAGAAAGAAAGCCCCTCCCCCCCCCTCTGCAGCCACAGAAGATATCCTTAATGATAGTCAGCTGTGTTACAAAACATATTTTTGGTTATAAAATGTGGAGAGGACATAGGACAGAGTTTGACTGATGCACACATCACAGCATTTCATCCTTGCTGCTTTGTGCATATGAAGACAACTCTGCATTGCATGTATTGAGAGTTTCTTCTTATACCTTTTTCTTTTACTGAAATCCATTCATACCTGTGGCTTAGTGGCATAAATAGGTGAGATGCCTGGGAAGGTAGAGGTATAGTGTCACAATAAAAGAATAAGCCTAACTGGTCTGGTTGGATTATTACCTGTCATCATTTTCACCCTGTGCTTTACTCATCTGAGCTTATCAGCTGTAAGCACTATCAATTTTTAAAGCTTAATTTGTATCACTTCAGTCCTTGCATACCCATAGTGGTTTTCAAACTTTGCTATACATTAGAATCACCAGAGGAGCTTTCAGAACTATGGATACCAGAGACCAAACCGAGAGATCCCAATTTACTTGGTTTAAGGAAGGGCCTGGGCATCTGCATTTTTTAAAGTTTTGCTAATGATTCTGTTTTGTAGTGAGAGCTGAGAGGGACTGATGCAAAAGAGAGTGGCTCTCTGGAAACCTTTTGAAGTCTGTACAAGTGCCAATTAACAAATGTCTCAGAGTAAATGCATCTACTCTTTATTTTTGAATATGTTTTCCTTCCCCTTTAGCCCCACTTTTGGGGACAGGGGCAGCTCTTGTTTTGGTTGCCTAAATTATTTTGAACTGAGCTACATATATTTCTGGAATGAGGAATAGGGAAAGTGATTTTAAGGTTTGCTCCATATTGATGAGTTCTGTATGTTGCCTGCCAAAGCAGTCAGCTTATCTTTCACTTTTAAACCACTTCTAAATAGCATAGGATATGATCTGGCCAGAGGAACAAAATTCACTGAGTCAAATGTGCTTCAGGGTGTAGAGATCTTTTGAAATGTATGGGATTGTAAACGTAAGGAGAAAGTTGGGAGTGTTGGGAGAGATGATATATGCTACAGGGAGGTTTGTGCTGCAGGGACAGGGAACTTCAGGATTAGCATGTCCTGACAACAGATCACACCAGCTTCTGGAAATAACAGTCAGTCATGGTCAAAGGTGCTGATCTGTTATACTTTTTCCCTAATTTTTCTCACAAAGATGAAAGAACTGTCAAGGCAGGCTGTGAGGGATCCCTGAGATTTCAACCCTTGATCACCCTGCTTTCCCCATTCTCCTCAGGTGAGGCTCCTGGGCGACATCTCTCAGCCATAGGTGTAACTTGTATGGATTTGGATGATACAAACCCTGCTGGTTCGTTCCACATAACACTCCATGTAGAAGAGACCTCAAACTGAATCTCTGCCAACTAAACTGAACACCTTGTTTAACTTCCTCCTCACCCCTCCCCAACAGGACACTCACCTTTTCCCTCACTGTAGGGTAATAGCACCTTTCACTCAGCACATCAAACTATTGCCTAATGGCATCTACCTTACAAAGAGCCCCAGGCAGACAGTGACTGTAGTAAACAACTTGGGAAAAAATGATGAAAATGTTTAGATTAAAGGGAAGAAGAAAATCACCCTACATCTGTGTGATCTGAGAAAGAGAAGGGTTAAAAAAAAGTTTCAAATAAGTGTCTTGGTTTAGGAGATCTAGAAGATTTTAATCAAGCATTGTGTTTGATACATAGTGAAGTTTTATTCTTTCATGTTTAGGCAAAAACCATTCTCCTTGCTTAGAATTTGGCTAAAAAGGAAGAAAACTACTACTACTAATAACAACAACAACTTCAGACAAGTTTTGGGATTCTGTTTTAAAGACATTGTCTTTTTCATTGAGGGAATCTTAACATATATTTACCAATGATGAATTTGTTGTTGTTTCTGCTATTGTGGATTATCTGTAGTGGCCTACAGTCCCAAGTCAATTTGTCTTAGCTAACAAAGACTCTAACTTTTCTCTTTAAATTTTCTCCAATTGCCAGCTTTCCAGCACCTACGTATTTTACTTTTAACCACAAGAAACATCAATAATAGTATTTTAAATTTTACATATTTTTAAACTTTCCAAATTATTTTTGCTTATGTTATATCATGTTAAGAAAATTCATTTATGGGAGGAGTCAGTATTCCAGAAAATGGTTTTGAGGCTACTTAGCTCTGGTTGTCTTCTTATTAGCAGTAGCAATTAAGAGCTGGCTAACATTCTTCAATTCCAGATACTAGTGAGAACCTTTAGTGAAAACTTAGAAATGCTGGCCTGTACTTGTTCATTGGTGCCTTCCAGTTTTTGGAGGTGTCTAGGTGTGTCTACCAGTACTTTATTTGAAATTCATTTTTATTGAGGAAGTAGGGTTTTTAAAGTGAGGATTGTGAGAGTTTTGTTTGCTTTTTGCTTTTATGTCAGATGTTTGGGATAATCCTCAGAGAAAGGTTCATACAATAGAAATGTACAGTTACAAAAAGAGCCACATTTGATGAAATATTTCTTTCTAGGTATCAAAGTAGTTATCTTTATATAGTGGAATTTTAACTGAAAGGGAGTGTCCAGTTGGCAGAAGGAAAATATTGAAGAATACCATAGGAAGTCAATTATCAGGAATGTTATTTCTACCAAGATATTAACCTCTTGATCTTCAATTCCAGGGCACTTTCTTCACCCTGCAAGTCCAGTGAAAAATATGCTAAAGGCACATTTCATAAGATACTGAAATAAAAATGTAGACTTAAGTCTAACAGATATAAATTAGAAATAAATGCCTAGTCAAATGTGAGTAACTGAAAAATCCTTTAATTTCTCACAATTAGTAGCCTGTTCTTTTGGGATGTTCATAAAATACTGAATTTCTAAAAAAAACAAAAACAAAAAAACCCAAAAAACCAAATTGATGCCCTTAGAGAAGCCTTGTACTTGAAAGATTAGTACTCTTGAGATTTATTCTTATTTGTACAGTTCATGTGTAACTAGCTATTGGTGGCTTTGTTTCTTTAATGTATAAAATGGGGGAAATATCAATTTCTGTAATAATTTTCAATAGCTTTGAATGTCCATAAAGTGATTTGAAGTCCAAAGAACAGTTCTATGAAAGTATAATGAGAATATTTAGTTTGGATTTCTTATATTAATTTAATTTCATTCAGTGAAACAATATGAGCATAAACTTAATATTTGATCACTGAATTAATATTAAATCTTTTGATAATATGAAAAGATCTGTATGATCTTTTGATTAGACAGTAGCATATGATTAGTTCCAAATTTCTTAACTAGGTTGACTAGTTGATACTAATATTAATTTTGATTTAAGATGCAATTAATCTAAACTCTCCTTAGATACATTATCATCCTAGCCCATTTGACAGTTGAAACAAGAGGATGGAGCTGTGGATGCTCTGTCTTGTGGTTGCCGGGCACCAATTCTAGGCATTATGGCTTCTAGCTCCCATTTGCTTTGTTTTCAGAAAGCTAGAGAATCTTAAAATGTTAGGATCTTAGACTCCAAGGTTTAGAGATAAAACTTTAGTGTCCTGTTAGAACTCTGATATAACAAATCCTCAAGGTTCTGCTTGAGCATGTCTACTGAAGGAGAAATATCAAAAGAGGAACTATCTCATTGTTTGGACAGATTTGATGGTTTCCTCATACCAAACCCCTCAAACTGCCTCCTAAAAACATCTGCTCATTGATTCCAGTTTTACGCTCTGAAACCACCATACACATTTTGTCTGCTCCTCCTTCCTTATGAGACCCTTGAATAAATATGAAAACAGCACTTCTCTTCCAGGGTAACATTTTCGTTTCCTTCAGCCATTCTGTCCCCAGCAGGGTTGCTTATCCCTCTCCATAATCTCTAATGATCTGGTCTAGGAGGCACTTTGAGTTCTTCTTACTGTCCTTGCCTGATGTAGACAGCACCAGACAGAGCAGGGCTCTCATCCCTTTTTGCTGAACAGTGAGTGCATGTCTCCTAATGCTTTTCAGGTATTTCACAGTGATGACTCATATTGCATTGGAAGCTTTTTATATACATTTCAGTTAAGGTAGGCATCTTCTGTCCTCTACTTTGATAGTTCTCTTCATTCCAATTAATACTACTAATCTTAGACTATAGATACTACCGTTCAGTGATCTAAACAGGTAATATGATGACCATGCTAACTTACAAATCTGTGCATATGATTTCATGTCCCTTCCCTGATGAATCCACATTAGCAGATTTATTACTCAGACATAATGCCTATTAGCATGCAATTTTTACCTTCTAGACTGTTAATATTGTAAACATTCCCAGTCATTCATAAAAGAGCAAGTTTTTATGTGGAAGGTGACGGAAAGTGAACACACCAGTGTTGAGGTGAGAGACCTTTTGGGAAGGGGGGATTTGTGAAGAAAATTAGAGGACACCAAACTTCATATGCAATTTTGTTTAGGGCCAATTCTATAGTACTTTAACTCTTCTGTTATTAAATCTCAGTGTAACATATAAGCAAGCAGTTCTGTGTGTTTGTTAAGAATCTCTTTGTTGCATAATTGAGTGTTCATGGGGTAGAAAGAAATTTAGGCAGTGTGCTGCTTTGCAGTCTCTGAAAAGCATAATATGATATGTCAGTATTGTCAGCCTCATCAGCTCCTTGTCTATTCTTGCCCCAATTTCTACCATTCCTTCTACCAAGAATTTAAGCTACCTTTTCCTAAGTTCAGGGTGTGGGGGAAGTGTGGCAGAGGATTCAAATTTTCAATTCCATTTTACTCTAAAAAAGGGAATTAGCTGAGAAAATTCAAGTAGTGAGCTCTTATACTGGAACTTTAAAAGAGAAACCTAGAGTTTCCCTCTTCATAGCATTTGTCCTCTCTTCTACCTCTGTTATTTAGTATACCGTTTTGAGTTCTATGTAAAATTAGCACACATTCAAAATATTCAAACATATTAAAGTGGTTTCTTTGGAAGGAGGCAGGGGAATGAGAGGTATGGGATAAAGGGAACCTAATTATTAAATTAAGATAAAGTTATTTCATTAGTAGCAATGTTTTTGCTATAAGCTAATATACTTGATTTTTAGTACAGACTTTATCTTAGGAACACACTTTCACATGGGGCAACCAATTCAATGTCATTTTTCTTGAGTACTTAAAGATTTCCAAAAATTCATTATGAACCTTCTGATACCGACTAGATTCATTAAGGCTGTGAACTACATGCCAGAATCAGAATGTAAGGTGAATTGCTATTCAATTCTTCTGTTATTGTTCGCCCCCAAAGTTCAGTTTTAGCAGTGTTGTCAAAACAGGCTTTGACATTTCCAGAAAATTGTAGAAACCTTGTGATATGGCTGTTTGGATATAAATCCTAGGTCTGAATTTACATTTAAATGATACTCATTTCTTTGTATTCATCTTAACTCCAAACTAAGAAACAAGTTATTTGTGTTGTTGCTTTTAAATTGCAGCAAGCGCTCTGCCTAGAATATGAGGAACCATAGAGCTCAGTACATTGAGGTTTGGGTATTTGGTTGTGTGCGCATGTTCACATGTAAACATATTGCATATATTAGTTTTGATGTTGATGTAGTTTAATTATTCAAAAATTGTTTATGTATTACCAGAGGTATGGTAACTCTCACCTAAGCATAACACTGTTGCCAACTAATTCCAGGCCATAACCTTGCATGGAGAATGAATTGTGTATCACTAACCACTTAAGTATAGATAAGAATACCAACATGCATAGCAAATTTTAAGACATTGGAAATGTTCTTAGAACTAGTTTGACAATTCAAATTAGTATTTATCAGTTTCTGTGTTTGTGTTGAAGTCAAACTTCTCTTTATAGGAAATATGAATTAAAGGAGAAATTGGTACCATAGTAGAGATTTAAAATATAAACATCTTGACTTATAGAATGCTGTGATGTGCCAGAAATTTTGAATGCTTGTTGAAATTAGCACTCAAAATATAGTAAAATAAATCAGTACTCCATTTCATTTCTTTTGAAGAGGTATATACATGGTCTAATGCTTTATATGTTCTTTTTGTCTTATTACAGAAAAATGCAAACCATTCTACTTTTTTTCTCTCATGTTAGGGACTTTTCTGGTAATAAGAAAATGTAACATGACTGATATTTATTAAAAGTGCTGTGCCTGAATTCAGGTTTCATGCCCATTCCTCAATTAATCCCAGTATCCAGAGAGATGGAATAAGCTGATTGGCCAAAATAGGTGATGTTTCTGTCCCTGTCACTTGGGGAAAATCAGGTCAGTCCCACTAAAACAGGGGTTCTTGACAAAGGGTCCGTGAGCTTGAATTTAAATCCAAAAAAAACATTATTCTTGTGGGGACGTGTTGGTGCGTATGTGATCTATTTATTAAATAATATACAGTAAAGTATGGACTTAGTAAGGGGTCCATGGTTTTCACCTGACTGGCAAAGGGGTCTGTGGAACAAAAAAGTGTTAAGAGTCCCTGTACTAAAGTCAAATAGACTGAATGAGGAAGAGTATTTCCCCCCAAATCAGTGTATTTCTCAGAAAATAGGGGAATATATGCTGGGTAGGCAAAACATATGTATCTATTATTTTCTGCTTCAGAAAAGCCAGTATAGAAAAAGTACACCTTTGTGGCTATAACCCCATTTGAATAAAGCTTTTACAGTGAGTTTCCTTTTTTCACTTGAAAGGTGACTAAATCTGATTTTGTTAGCCATAAAAAGTTAAAATTTCAAAATACTTATTAGCAGTTTTGAGAACCAGGGCCATTATAGGTGGCTGTAGGACTTGTGCAGGATTTGCCTTTTACTGTTAGTCTTGTATTCCATGTAATTGGTAGCCCCTGGAGAGGTATAATATTGTGCTATGGATGTCACTATACTGGAATTAGTGACAGAGGCATAAATGTTTTGTCTGCTAATAGAAGTACTTGGAGAATATGTCCTCTGATTTTTCTTTTTTCTGGAAAACTTTCTCTTTTTTCTGGAAACTTTTAAGTTTTTAAAGTAGAACATTGTACAATGATTTGAATGAAATACTTTTTATCACTTTAAATATTGACTGCCATATAGGGACAGTAGCTGCTAATATAGAGGGCGTTTATTGAGGATTCGTTATCAATAGAGCATTTATTCTGTACAGAGGCCGTTTATTGTAAGGTATGTGTGTAAAAATTTTTTTTTTATTAGAGAACTTATAACTTTACGGAAAAATTATACAGAAAATATAGGGTTCCCATACCCTACCCCCCAGTTTTCCCTATTATTAATATTAACACCTTGCATTTGTGTGTTGCCTTTACTGTTGATGAAACAATATTATTATAGTTGTGTTATTAACTATAGTTCATAATTTATATTAAGGTTCACTATTTGTGTTGTACAGTTCTATTATTATTTTTTGAAATTTTCATTCTAGTAACATTTCTCCACTTAACCACATTAAAATAAATCCATGCTGTTAATTGCATTTACAGTTCTGTACTACCATCATCACCATCCATTACCAAAACATTTCCATCACCCAGAACAGAAATTCTGTATTAATCCCCCATTCCCTACCCCCACCCTGGCCTGTGGTAACCTATATTCTAGTTTCTGACTTTATGAATTTGCTTATTCTAATTATTTCATATCAGTGAGCTCATACAATATTTGTCCTTTTGTGTTTGGCTTATTTCATTCAACATGATGTCTTCAAAGTTGATCCATGTTGTCACATGTATCAGAATTTCATTTCTTTTTTAATGCTTAATAATATGCCATTGTGTATATATACCACATTTTGTTTATCCATTCATTGGTTGATGGACATTTGGGTTGCCCTTGTCTTTTGGCAATTGTGATTAATGCCATGATAAACACTGGATGCGAATATCTGTTTAAAAGTCCCTGCTTTCAACTCGTTTGGATTTAACAGTATAAAAGCAGAGTGGAATTGTCAGGGCATATGGTAATTCTATGCTTAAATTTCTGAGGAACCACCAAACTGTCTTTTAGTTTGTTTTCCACAGTGGCTGCAACCTTTCACATTCTCTGAATCCTGTTCAACACTTGTTATTTTCCATTTTTAAAATAGTAGTCCTTCTAGTCGGCGTGAAATTGTATTTCATGGTGGTATAGATTTGCATTTCCTAATGCTAATGATGTTGAGCATCTTTTCATGTGCTTCTTGGCCATTTGTATATCTTCTTTGGGAAAATGTTTATTCAAGCCTCCCGCCATCCCATTTTTTTTCTTTAGGAGGTACCAGGGATTTAACCCAGGACCTTGTACATGGGAAGCACTGAGCTACATCCACTCTCCTCTCCTCCTTTTACCCATTTTTAAATAGAGTTGTTTCTCTTTTTGTAAAGTTTTAAGATTTCTTTATGTATTCTGGATATTAAATCCTTATTGAATATGTGGTTTCCAAATATTTTCTCTCATTCTGTAAATTGTCTTTTCACTTTTATGATAAAGTACCATTTACCTGTTTTTTCTTTTTTCTTTTGTGGCTCATGCTTTGGGTAGTAAAGTCTAAGAAACCATTGCCTAATACAAGGTCTTGAAGATGGTTCCTTATGTTTTCTTCTAGAAGTTTTACAGTTTTGGTTCTTAAATTTAGGACTTTGATCCATTTTGAGTTGATTTTTGTATAAGGTGTGAGGTAGGGGTTGGTCCGCCTTCATTCTTTTACATTTGGATGTCCAGTTTCCCCAGCTCTTTCTTGAAGAGACTTTTCTTTCCCAATAATGGACTTGACACCCTTGTCAGAATTTAGTTGATCATAGAGATGAGGGTTTATTTCTGAACTTTCAATTCGATTCCACACTATGTCTGTCCTTGCGCCAGTACCGTGCTGTTTTGATTACTGTAGCTTTGTAATAAGTTTTAAAATCGGGAAATGTGAGTCCTCCAACTTTCTTCTTCTTTTTCAAGATAATTTCCACTATTTGGGTCCCCTCACCCTTCCATATAAATTTGATATTTGGCCTTTTCATTTCTGCAGAGAACGCTGTTGGAATTTTGATTGGGATTGTGTTGAATCTGTGTATTGCTTTGGGTGGACTTGACATCTTAATAATACGTAGTTTTCTAATCTGTGAACATGGAATGTCCTTCCATTTATTTAGAGTTTTTTTTTTTTTTTTTTAATTTCCTTTAGCATTGTTTTGTAGTTTTCTGCGAACAAGTCCTTTATATCCTTGGTTAAGTTAATTCATAGATATCTTTTAGTTCCTCTTGTAAATGGAATTTTTTCTTGATTTCCTCTCTAGATTTTTTTATTACCAGCATATAAAAATACTTTGTCTTTCACCATTTACTGTGATATTAGTGGTGGGTTTTTCATTTATGCCTTTTATCATGATGAGGAAGTATCCTTTTATCCCTAGTTTTCCAAGTGTGTTTATCAAGAAGGTGTACTGGATTTTCTCAAATGCCTTTTCTGTCAGTTGAGATGATCATGTATTTTTTTTTTTTTTTACCTTTCTTTTAATGTGGTTTATTGCACTAATTGATTTTTTATGTTAAATTGCCTAACCTACCTGGGAAACTAATTAATAAAGGCAAAAAGAGAAAGACCAGTGTTCTTTCCTTGTTGAGCACAGTGTTTTCCAGTTAGAATTTCTTAAATTGCAAATTACTGACTTCTTTTTGACCTAGTAACTTTGGGCTAAATTTGTTTGTTTTGTAAGAGTGTGATTTTCTGTACATTGTACATTATTGCTGATGTAGATGTAGCCACAGGAACTCTTTCTTATCTTACAGGACAATCTAGGCCTGAGCAGAGGTTCCTTTAGTGGTTTTCGTTTGCAGAGCCCCTCCTTGAAGTTAAAGGATAATTCCTCAAGTGTGTAGGTCAGGATTTACTTGAGTTGAACAAATCTCTAAAGGGTAGACTACAGGTTTGGGATTATTTTAACCTTTATATTTCAATGTAGTGCTCAATGCACTTGATTGAGCTAATGAATCTTTCCAAAGTACCTGGGGATTCCCTGTCGTTGTTCCTGGGTGGTAGCTGCTGGCAAGCATGTTTTTTTAGTCTTCATGGAAGTGAAACTCTTTCTGCCTCAAATGTGTAATTTCCCCTGCCTGAGAAGGTCAAAGGCACATTTATATAGTGCATGGAATTATAAAAGAGGCATTCAGTGCCTCCCTGCCAAGCCATCTGACTGGACTAATGCCTACTTATTTTCCACATTTAGTTATGGAAACCACACAGATTCATGGTTCTACCTTGGTCTTTGAAGGAACAATCATATGGCAAATGATCGTTGTAATAAAATATCCACATTATCAAATTACCTAATGTACGTAGAAATTGGTAGAAATAAAAAAATGGTTGCTTAGACTGTCAGAATGAAACATATGTTAAAACCACCTAAATTAAAATAAAATGTACATTGAAACACCATTTGAGAAAGTAGCAATTACCCTTTGAATGCTATAAGAATATTCAAGGCAAACTTCAGTGTGTCATAATGTAACTTTACTAAATGCTATTCTAACACTTAGTTTTAACTCTAGAGAGAGATTGCTAACATTTATTGAGTACTTACTGTAAGCCAAGTTCTTTGCATTTATAATATCTTTCTTAAAGCAACCCCTAGAGGTAAGGATTGTTACCTTGTTTTGCACATGAGGAATGAAAACTCAGAGAGGCTTTTAGGAATTGGCCTGCAATTACAGGATATTAAGTGGTGAATGAAGGGTTCACCCTCCTAAAGACAGTCTGCTTTCTACAACACATGTGGCTAACCCTACTCTGTTACTTATGAGACTATGGAGAGAAAGAATATCAGATCACTTTCTCTCCTCATTTGCCCATATTTGGCATCCTACATTTTTGGTGTGAACCCTTCAGTTTAACTAAATCTGCCTCCTGTTCCTTCTAAGAAGCCATGCTTGTCCCCAAACATTCTGTACCTGTGCCTGTAATACCCTCCTCCATCCTAACTCTGTGTATCCCAAATTGTCGCCCATCCTTCAAGTTCTGGGTTTATTCATGTCCTGCATAAAGAACTCTTGATCATTCTAACTTTTTAAAATTCATTGCATATCATTTTTACATTCATTACATGTTGCTCTGTATTATTTTGTAGCATTTGTTTTAGTATGTGATTAGCCAAATAGATCATCAGCTTCCAGAAAACAGGGACTCTGTTCTAAGAGTCCAGTGGGAAGAGTGCGCAAAAGTGTGGTGGGAAGTTGAGAAAGAGATTGATACTTCAGATTTCCGTTCTCAGTATAGTTGACACTTGTAATTTCAGTTTAAGACTGGTTTCTGGCCAGAAATGCCTGGGAAATAACTGTGAATTAGACTTCAACTATAAAAGACAGGCAGATAATTTAACAAAAGTGTGTTTATTCATATGTTGTCACTTTCTTTAGTTTATTTCTTGTGTGTACAACAATTTGTCCTTGAGATTATCTTTGTCTTTATGAAGATTATGTTATTTTGGCAAATTATTTAGCTGGAACTCAGAATATTAGCTTATCATTTCTAGGATCAGCATCTTTTGTTTTATGGTGGATCACAGTGACCCAAGGCATGGAATTCATTGGCTAAAATTGCGTAACAGCTGGTATAACAGCATCATTTTCAGTACTGTGTTACTGTATAATGTGCCTGGTGTTTCCATTGAGGAGATTAAAGGAATAAAGAGTAGTGGAAGGGAGTGGGGGAGCTTTTGCATACACAGGGCAGAGAAGGCTTTACGTAAATCCACAAGAATTTTTTTTCCTTTTACTATAAATATGCTATGGTATGGTGAAGTAAGAGCTTGGAATTTGTATTTAAGTTTATACATATTTAAGTTTACTTATGACCATGTAGTATATAAATGAGCGAGCTAAGTAAAGATAAGAATTGTTTTCAGTAAAGGAGAGGAGATAGCTTTAAAACAAGGAAAATCCTTTATAGGAAAGCCTGCATTGTAAATTGGAGGTTGGAATACATATTAGGAAAATGGAGGAAGCCAGTGGAAGATTTCATAGAAGAAAGTATATTAGGACTCTTTGTATGTGTCCTGTTTTGGCTCTCAAAGGTCATGCTGACCAGATTAGAAATAAACATAATTTAAAAATTTGCTTTTTCAAGTTCCCCATTTTGTTTTCTTTAGGTGTAAAAACATGAGTATTCTATTTTCAGGAAGATGAGGAAAAAATCTATTTCCTTTTCTAGCAGTTTGGCTATTTTTGTTGGTCTTCTTGCTCCATAAATGGAGAGGCATCTGTATTATGCCCAGAAATCTTTTTTTCATTTGAATGCAATTGTTCCTTAGCAAATAATTGCATCTAGAATGACTTTTATTGGGCTTGATTAAATTAGGGGTATGTATGAAAATGAGTTAGTTAAAGCTTAATCTATTACCCAGAGAATTGATGAAAACATTAGAAAAGCAGTCATTCATGGGGATTAAAAATTCTTCCATGTAAGTGGGCAACATGGTTACTTTGGAGTCTCTTCTGCACTGACGGTATAGTAGTGACAAAAGGGTGCGAAACACACAGTGTTGTCATAGAAGGGAACCTGGCCATGATGTGCCTTTGAATGCTATACCAGACATTAATGCTAATTGGGAGTCTGCCTCATTGTAGGAAGTGGCATCTCACCTTTTTTAGTATAATAAGCTTTTTAAAACATAGCTCCCCAAGAATCTATGTGTTAGCTGTGCCAGGAAGCCAGTTGCTTCAGAATATTTCAATGGTTGCTAATGGATGTTTAAGATAGGTTTTTGAGATGCTAAGTCAGATGCCATATTTGTGATAAGAGGCAAATAATAGATACTTAATAGATGGCTGTCCTACCTACCATGATGAGGATTTTCAGATCCTGTGCCAGGTCAGTTCTGACTAGGTATGCATCTTGTGGGAGGCACTGGTCATGTGTGAGAAACAGAGGTGTTGGAAAAGGAAAGGAATTTTCTTAGGGAGGCAGTGGCAGATATATCACGGGGACTCAGAAGTTTAAAGCCCACTGTGGAGTGGGTGGGAGGAGCTTGTATGAAGCTAAAGAGAACCAGAGAGCACAGACAGGTATGGGGGTGGCTTAGATGAAAATCTGCCTGGGCTTTGGTCTAAGGGCACAGTCAAGGCACAACTCAGCTGGCTTCTGTTCACATTTTTAGGCATTTACCCCTGCAGTGCTGCTGCCCTTCTGACTCAACACATAGGCACCCATTTCCATCAAATCAAAACACTCTGTGAAGCTCTTGTAATTTAAATGCAGAACAGCTTATGCTGAAACTGCTTTTCTGAAGCTACTCGTGTGGGCATTTGTAATAACCAGATGAAAGTTTGACTATCAGAGAGCTCAAAGGGAGGTGGTCTCAGGATCTTCAGCCTTGAAATTGACCTCTGCTCTGCTGGTTCATTTCTTTGTTATATAGTTTGAAAACTCTTTTTTGCCATAGCATAGCCACTCCTCCCCCTGCCCCCAACTATCAATAGTTTCATTACAGATGATAAATTATTGAACAGAAATTAAAATATGGTTAGTTATGGTCTATTTTTTGGGTATAGGTCCAATTATAGAAACAAATCTATAAGGGTACCTAAAAATTAGTGAGAATTTATTTTTGAGCTCCTAAAAGAAGTTCTGTATATAGGATGCATTAACATTTATTTCTGAGATAGCATATGCTCATTTTTAAAGTTAAATAGTAAACAGATCTTAAAACTAAGATAAGAATTAAACCTACACTGTCAAAATGAACAAACTCTCATTCCCAACTTTGGCAGTACAAATTAGATACATTTTTGTGTTTATATCAATTTATTTACATGATATTTATAATTACTTTGTTTTTTACTAATTTGTTTTACAATATTTATTTAATGGTTCTTCTGTGTGGACTTATGAAGAAAAAGTAGGTGAATATATTATACGAGTATATCATAAATGCTTTAAGATTTTCTTAAGCAGTATTTTTAGTAATGTTAAAAGTCTTTTTTTTTTTCTTACCATAATTGAGAAAAGACTTGTACCATTTATTTCATCAAGTTTTGAAATTGTATGCTTCATTTATAAGATGTAGTAAAAACCTAGGCACTTAATTTGAAAGTATTTATATGCATGCTTTGTAGATTGCTTCAAAGATCTGGATTTATTCTTTCATTCCTATTCTTGTTTTCAAAAATAAAGGCTGAATGAGTACTATCTTGTGTGATGTCATAAGAGATCATTTAATCCTTTATTCATTCTTCCTAGCTATTGTTTTTTTTAATAGCACTGGGTGACAACTGAATCATCTAATTCTAGATAGCATTACTCAGATGAAGTGTTACACATTTTTGATATTTAATGTGTAGGAGCCAGCTCTTCTATATCATAGTGGCTGATTTGGAGTGGGGTGGTGCCTCGGCCAAGTGATAAAATGACTAATAGCATTGATAGAGCTATAAGGCTGTAAGTGATACTCTAGTTCTAGAGTGCTCTAACTTACAGATTGTAAAGAAATATATTGTCATAATCTGCAGGGGGCAGGAAATTGTCTTAGTTGACTATGAATTTAGTATTCTCACTGAGGCAGCCTAGAAACTAAATGAATGGGTCTCATGGAAACTGTGAAAATGATTATTTTCATTCTTGAAAACAAAATGACTTAGGTATATGTCTGTATTTGCAGTGATACTAATGTAAAATATTCTATTTAAATTGAGTATACCCTTTTGCTGATTGTAATCCTCTTTCCTATATTTACTTCATTCTTTGTTATTAGAAACTTAATTTTTTGGTTGCAGTTTTTCTCTATTTGTCCCTTTCTCCCCCTTTTCTTTTTTAAAACATTTATAAGATAAATTATAAGATATTAACATCTGAATCACAGCTTATTTAGTTGGGTTGACTTGAATTATCAGGATGTCAGTTTAATCACAGTATTTGTCCTGTAGTTCTTTATCTAAGTAACCTTAATCTCAGAATTCTCTTTGAATACTTATAGTGCCTGTCTTGTTGATGAATTAAATTTGACTAAACACTTTTGGCCACTTCCTCTAGATAATATTAACATAGAGACATTTAATAGTTTGCCTCGGTTTTCATTGTTTGACTGTTAATTCATTTTGTTTGGGGATTATTTTGCCGGTGGATAATGTGTCAGCTTTGTTTGAAGGGTTTTCCTGAAGCACCATTTTAACCACTTTGCTGTGGGTCTTTCACAGAATCCTGCTGCATCACAGAAGCTGGAAGTTCTGATGCTCCATGGAAATCACAATGGAAAGTCTTGACTTGACTGGTAAGAGCAGCACTGAGGATAAATCTTATTTACTTACCTGGAAGCAGTGAAGCAGTCAAGGACTATGTGCTATCAAAGTCAGTCTCAACTTTTTCCCATCTGGTGGATTCATCTTCCATATTGATCGGGTGTGACAATTGTATTTAATTTTTTCCTTGTCAATTTTATTATTTGTAAAGTGACATTTTCCTTCATCAAGTAAGTTAAAAATTTCCTTTAAAAATTATTTTTTTTTCTATTAACAATTTCAAAATCTCTGATTTGTTATGTTGGTGAGTCCAGTTATTTCAAGTTCTAGATATCTAGAGGCTAATAAATATTAAATCAGCTTATCCCCCAAAAGTTATTTTTTGTACTGCCTGTGGCTTTAATTGAAAGATGAAGCAGTATCGAAGCATTATGGAGTTTTTCTTACCTATTAAAAATAATAGCTAAGATTTACTGCATCCATGAAACTTTTAATTTGAAAGCCACACAATGAAGAAAAAGCTGAGATTTAAAAATATATACCTGTGATGATTTATATCAGACTCTGAAATCACAGATATTATTCCCTCTGTCCTCTTAAACATTAGATACTTTATTTTAAAAGCCCTTGCCTTAGATTAAAAAAAGCTAAAGCGTTTTAAACTGCATTAAAATATGGCAATAGTATTTTTAAATTAGTTTAATAATGGCTTCTTAAATGCATAGAGTTTTCCCAATCTGAAAATAAAATGTGTGATTGCTTTTTTGATGGCTGGATACTTTATGGTAGACTCATGATTTATATAATTTGATGTGAAAATATGAACAAATTTAGTAAAATATTGTAAATATTGGTAGTTGGAATTTTTAGGAAATTCATCTTATTAACTTATTTTATTTTCTGATGAATTCAGAATTCATCCTAGGTCATTTCTGCTTTTAAACATTTTGCTAGCTTATGAAATCTATGTAGAATATCTTTGTCTACTTTCCTGTTCTAGTGAGTTGCTTTTATGGTTTCAGCATAAGACTGAATTATATCCAGTAATTAATAACTGGAATTTAGTTTTCATTTCTTGTCCTTTGTTATCCTTTAATACACACCTAAGTTAGAAGTACAGAATCTGGAAGCCAGTTAGAATACAGTTAACTATGGTTATAATGTGCCAGCAGATTAGAATGGAATATTCTGAAATTTCAAATAAATTCTTAATTTCTAATCCAGAAAAGGAGTTTGAGGATGAATGTACTACATGTATGTGTGTGTGTGTGTGTGTGTGTGTGTATATAAATTTACTACATATATATATATGTATATGTATAAATGAGGCAGGACACTACCTGACACATTCAGAAAACTAAAGTGGTGAACCATCATTAGTATGGTAATATGACTTAAGTGGCCATGCCATCTGACTTCTGAATATTAATCGAATTGTTGCAAAGACTATATGCCTCTGCCATATATATATATATATATATAAAATATTACTTATATGTTTATCTTCACCACAGTATTAACTAAAAAATAGAAAAGATGCAATACGAAACAGTAGTAATTTAGGAAACAAATCCTGAAGAATGTTACCTGATGAAAGAATGCCATGGTTAAATAGAGCTATGAAACATGCTGTATCAGTCAGCTTAGGCAAAGTTAGCTTTCAGTATCAAAAGATATTGAACAGTAAAAGTTTTTAACATGTATTCAGGGTCCTCATGGGTCTGCTGCCACTCTGCTTCATGTCTTCTTCCTTCCTGGACCAAAGTTGAAGGATTCATTTCTCTGGGAACCCAAGTTTTATAGTGGGAGGAAAAAGAAATAGTGGAACCGTGGCTCTTAAAACTGCAGCTTTGCAGTGTCACGTGTCGCTTTCACTTGTATTTCCTCAGCAAAGCATGTCACATGGTAAAGCCACATGTCATAGGGTAGTGAAATGTCATCCTTCTGGTTGGGAGTGGCCTTTAAAGAGGAATGGGATACAGAAAGGCTGATAAATAGAGACAGCATATTTTAGCTATAATATAATCTGCCGTAAAATCTATTGCTCTCCTAGAGAGACACAGTGCACAAAGTCTATTAAAGATTCCAGGAAGTCCTGTGGTAGATGGTTCTAGACATTTAACCCAGATTTTCTAAAATTGTTTGACCAGGACCCCTTTCATTGTTGTTATATGGATTACAAAGAGCTATGAAATTCTTATCTGTTAATAGTTTTAAGGAGTAAGGAATTGATGCAGTTCCAAAGTTTCTTGTTATTTTTTAATGTTAGAACTTTTTCCACCATGTAGTAAGGGGTTCTGGTTTATATAATGGACTTATGTCATTGTTTTATAAATAGTTTTACAATGAATTAATATTACTGCTGAATGGACCTTCTGCAATTTGTATACAGAGTTAGAGAAGGGAAATGATGACACTCATAACATTTCTTATCTCTATATACTTGCTCACATAGTTTTGACGAATATTATCTAATTAGATATGGGAAGGGAATGAGAAAATAGGTTCTTAGCTTTTTCTGGGTAATAATTTTACCAGATAATGTTTGCCAAATGCCGTTGTCTGCTTAAATTCAATTTCAAGAATCAGTCTAGAGATAAAGAATGTAGATGCTGTAGGGAACTTAACATTTATATCCCAGCAGTTTTTCTATGGTACTCTACCTGAAACATAACCACTATGCCATGACTTTCCATTTTTTTTCTCCTAAGCTTTCTAGAAAAATGTTAGGCACATAGAATTTACCAACAAATAATGATTTGATTAAGCCCACAGGTATTATAAAACAGTGCAACCAGACCTATATGGATTGAGATGTTTTAGAGATCAAGGAGTACATAAACAGTGCTTTCGTTTGTAGCTTATAGTTTAAGAATTTAGGGAAGGGAAGCGGGTGTGGCTCAGTGGATAGAGCCCCCGTTTGCCATATGGGAGGCCCGGGTTCGCGTCCCGGGGCCTCCTTGTGAGGACACGCCGGCCTGAGCGGTGCGGTGGGCTGATGCAGCAACCTCACGGCAGGAAGCGGGTGTGGCGCAATGGATAGCGCACCCGTTTACCATATGAGAGGCCCCGGGTTCGCTTCCCGGCGCCTCCTTGTGAGGGCAGGCCGGCTCGTGTGGCGCCGTGGGCTGATGCGGCAAGACCTCACAGCAAGGGGGAGATAAGCAGACACAGAGAAGACACGCAGCGAATGGACACAGCAACACAAGCAGCAAGGGGGGGATAAATAAATAAAATAAATAAATCTTTAAAAAAAAAAAGAATTTAGGGAAAACAGCATACATAGACATTTGTCTTTGATTTATATAAAAAATGAAGCTGGAACACAAGGCAATATAGCAAAGTAGGGGTTTTGGACTCAGAAATATAGACATCAGTCCTAGTTATGGCACTTTCTAGTTGGAAGAATTTGGGTGACAATTTTCTTTTTCTGAAACTTTGTTTTCTCATTTTAATATGGGGATAATAATGTCTACCTTGTAGGATCATAAGAATTAAATGAGCTGATTGCGTCAATTGCCTGATACAGTGCCTGGCATCTAGGAGGCACTCAAGAAAAGGTAGCTAAAAAAAGAAAAATGGTATTAAAACTCAAGGACCTTGAATGCCCTGTAAAATACCACTGATAGATCTCTATCGGTATATGTGTTTTTGTGTATTTATAAATAAATACACAAATCAAGGGTTTTTAAAAAATTTCCCAAAGAATATGAGAACCTATGCATTCTTTCACAGTTCTCTTAAAAATTGAAAGTGACTTTATCCTCATCACTGAGAGAAAGGGTTAATCCTATAGAAATGTTAGCCACCCTCTGATCTAATAAGTTATTCCTTGCCACTGAGAATGTAGAAAGTCCTAAGGACAGAGTGACTGCCAAGGGTTGATATATGGCCTTCCCTTTGAAGAATATTAATGAGGTCAGCATCAAGCCTCCAAGAAATAGAATTTTATATAATTTCGAGGCAAGCAAGAAGAACTGGGGATGGTGCAACTGAGATTTTCTTCACTATGTAGAGCAAATGCTATTTGGTTGCAAAAGAATTAGCATTTCTATTTCAATATTTTTAAGTTATGTTACTTTTCTTCAATGAATGTTTAATTAATTTAGACTCCTTAGAGCATTTTTCTATTGACATTGTTCCCTTGCACTCAGAATCAGGCACAACATGGCAATACCTTTTATGGCTCAAAGCCTTATGCTACTTCTAAAATGACAAAGTTTCATGTGTTTAAAATAACACACTATATAAAAATTATTTTTTTGGTAAACTGTTCTTCATATTGTACCAAGATTTTCTCTTTATAAATGGAGCATCTTTGTAACCATTGTTGACTCTTTCAACTAGATAAATGGTAGAGTAGAACCACCTCAAAAATATAAATTTCCTCTTTAGAGGTAAATTGTTCTTCTGTACCAAAGAGTGAAGTGGAAATGTTTTAAATATATATATAAACAAGAAAACCTGGTCTCTTATTACATAAACATAAGCAAGAAAACCTAGTCTGTTATAGTCTTCTAAGATTATGAAAAACATTTGGTAGACTTTAGGGTTGGGAGACATTTGAAATTACTGAATTCATATTTCTTCCACTTTGAAGTCAGTGTGCATTAAAATGAGATTTTTACAAGTGATGAAGTGATCAAGTCTACGAACTTCAAAATTAGGGTGATTTGTATAATTGAGGAATTACATCGTTGTAAAAATTGATTTCTATGTATTTGTTATTATCTAGGCATAGAATATTTGAAAATTAGATTGAGAAACAAGACAATTACTCTTTCAGGTTATATATGTTTTTGTTTACTATAATCTTATCAATCCAATTCACATTTTTTTAGGCAATATTCTTTTACTTTGTGAAGTCAACTGAGAATTCAGAAAGAGGGGAATAACATATATTTCATACTTAGGTAAATAGAAAGAAAAGATTGTGTATTCGAAATAATGCCAGCAGGTGTCAAGGAGTCTTAAATGTGATCTATCTACCTGTCTACCATTTCCCACCCCCTTCCTTCTTTCCCCCTTCTTCTGATATCAACTCTTTTTTTTTTTTTTAAGATTTATTTATTTATTTATTTATCCCCGCCTTGCTGCCCGTGTTCACTGTGTCCATTTGCTGTGTGTTTTTTCTGTGTCTGCTTATCTCCCCTCTGTTGCGAGGTCTTGTTGCATCAGCCCACCGCGCCGCGCGGGCCGGCCCGCCCTCACCAGGAGGCCCCGGGAAGCGAACCGGGGCCTCCCATGTGGTAAACGGGAGCCCTATCGATTGAGCCACATCCGCCTCCCTCAACTCTTTTTAAAAGATAAGGCATTAATAAACTTAAAGGAAAAGTTGCCATTTAATTTTGTAGGCTCTTGATAGCAGCTCTTAAATTAGGTAATGGTTGTCTGGATTTCTCAAGTAATAGTCTAAATGCAGTTCATTGAATGTCTGTGTAGGACTTTCCACTACACAATAATATACTTTTTCTATTATGTAAATCACTTGATGGGTGCTTAGGATTAGTGATGACTAAATAGTGCATTTACTTGTTGGTTTTTGATGTAGGTTCAAATTAATGATCTTAGTTTTGCCTTTGGACAATTGTTTTTTGTGTGTTGTATGTCATTAGATAATTTTAATTTCCTGTGATTTGGAATCTGTCTAAAAGAGAATGTAATCAAAAGGAAAGAGGTTTTTGAGACTTAAACATCTTTGTAAAAATAATTACAATTTGATTTTTAAAATTTATTAGCTCACTTTGTATGTTTATAGACTAAAGGGTAAACTAGTAAGCAGAGAACCAATTTTGTGGATTTCACTTTGATTGAAAGATATTTTAACTTTTTCATTCACTTTCCCCCAAAAGCTATTGAATGAATGATTCAGACTTGAAAACCTTACATAGGATCATCTTCTAATTATTAAATTCACTAGCTAAGGACAGTATAAACATATACAAGCTTAACTTCTCTCTGCACATGCTACTCAATCTTGAAAGATGGTAGACATAGCAATACTTTTATACTGAAGTCTGTATTCCCTCTGATCTCTATTACAGAGAAGTGTGTTTTCCCCGGAAAATAAATGGATCTAATGGGAGAGAAATTGCCATAACATTTCTCTCATAGAACTTTTATACATTTTAGTGTAAAATATGTACTGCATTTACTGGATAGTCTGTATATATACATAAAAATATATGATTATATAAATGTATATTAACTCTTCAAGAAGCTAGGGGATGTAAATATGCTAGATTGTCTCTTTTGTTCAGTGTTGGATTCCCAACACCTAGAAACAGTGTCTGGCATATGGAAGTTCCTCAGTAAACATTTGGTTAATTAGTATTATAGGAGTTCATGGTTCATAGTTTATTCCATGGCACTTGGAATCTATATGGAAATAATTATTTTTCCTAGACTGAGTTCAGAAAGAGGATTGTTCTTTAAAACTAAAAGTATGTCTCCTTTTTTAAAGTTTGCATTTAGTCCTATATATAATCAATACATATTAGTGAGCCCGAGAACGTAAAATGAGCAGCAGAAAACTTCTGGGTACCTGGTAGCTCATTTGTAGCATACACTGAATCTAGAAGGGTATATTAAAACTTGTTGGTCTTCTAGTGCTTTACTAACACCTATGAGCATCTCTGTGAGTGGAACACTTGTGCAGTGTGAAGTTGGCAAATTGGTTTCTGTTGGGCTTTAAGAAATGCTCTGACACCTGGATTCAATTAATGCAAACTAGAAAGGTTGAGGAAGTCCATTTTAAAAAAATTGTGGAGGAATTAGATGTGGCTCAAGCAGTTGAGCGCCCGCTTCCCACATGGGAGGTCCTGGGTTCAGTTTCCAGTGCTTCCTGAAAAAACAAAAACAAACGATAAAACCAACTCAGGGAAGCCAATGTGGCTCATTGGTTGAGCACCGGCTTCCCACATATGAGGTCCCAGTTTCAATCCCCAGCTCCTGGTACCTTGAAAAAAAATTGTGGAATATCTATCTATCTATGTGTGTCATAAAATTTGCCATTTTAACCATGTTTAAGAGTAGACAAAGTCCATTTTTAGATGTTTTATTATGGGGGTATTTTTAGGATATTTCTGTATAATTTCAAATTGATCTATGAAGATGATAAGTAAGCTTTTTTTTTTTTTTATATTGGCTTTTATAACCTGTTAATTTAATCTGCAATTATTCTTTCTCCATGGTGGTTATATTGTTATTTCAGTGTGGTTTAGCATTTAGTATGAAACCAGGTATTATCAAGATTCTTCTCAAGGTAGAAGTATTCCTCTTAAGGTAATGTTTTAAGTTACCAAACATTACCATCGGTTCTTCTAGTGGAAAAGCAATCATTTTGTTCTACCATTTGAAGGACTGACTCATACAGCTCATCTTTCAATTTATTTGGTAAAGTGAACACTTAAATGAATGAAAGAGTTTTCAGGTTTGAAAGTTTAGTTGTTTCTGTTAAAATGATGAATGCTGTCTTTATTATTCACTTAAAGTTTCTCTTTTTAGAGAATGTAGATAAATCATTCTAATAAGGCCATGGTTATATATCTTATTGATAGGAAATGGTGTCCCAGACATGTTTCTCATATTTATGACTTTTTACTTAATCATCAGAATCATAATTTTTCACTGATTAACTTTGCTATAAAATATTTCATACCTTGGAATTTATAATGTGCCCCTTAATTACTTTAGCACTTTTATTTATGTCTATAAATATCTTTACTCTTGCCTTCAGATTTTGAGCTGCGTAAGACTCACTATTGCTTCCTAGAGATTAATATGATAGGCAGAATCAGGACCTGAGAGATTAAATCTGAACCACCTGTTTACTATCATCAGGCCTAAGGAAAATTTACGTAGTGTCATCTGTGAAATGGGGTGAATACCCAATATCGTGTAAGGTTATTGTGAGAATTGAAAATGCTGGCGGGTGTAGTGCCAACCCAGACATGGCAGGGACTATTAAGAAAGTGTGTTTTTTCGCAAGATGGACAGAGGGTCAAAAATGGCATTTGTTCCTTGAAATTGAATTTCAGTATGTTATTGTCTTCTTTCACAACAAGGACAGTTGTCCAGCTTTAGATTGCACAGGTATCTGTATATTGGAAAATTCTATTGAATATAGGATGGACTTTACTTAAAGCATTAGGAAACATTAAATAGCATTTACTCCTTATATTGTTATTTATCTTATTTTCTATATAATCTTAAGTAGTAGAGATTTAATTTTATTTTAAATATATATATGATATATACTCTAATTTTGCAATTTTATCAAAGCCTTATAAAAGCTTAAAGATACAACAGTGTAAGGAGATAATCTATCATTCAGTAGATTTATTATAGTCATTTTGGAGCTGTGTTATTACTACATGCTATCAGTATTAATAAGATCATAACCCAAATAGTGTGTAAATTATTTAAGCATAACAGCAAATTTTTATAAGTTGGATAATTTTCTTCAAAGACAATGATTACATAACAGCAAGAATATGTTATGATTCTTAAATTTTAAAGTATGAGGTCTATTTTGATAAATTATCTCAGCCTGAAAACTATGAAAATTTTTAAATTTTGAGTTAAACAGCTAATTCAGTTATAACCTTACTCTTCTATTTCATTCATAAAATAGAAAAGCAAAGCAAATTTTTCCTTCTAGTTTAGCAGTGGTGTAGCAATTTATAATTAATAAGAAAAAGGTTTTCTTCACCTGATGAAAATGTTACCTCTGTGAAAATACTTACTTTCTAATAAATTTCATGCACATGAGCATAAACCAATACAGTTTAGACTCCTGCCTTTAATATCAGTAATTATTTTATTTATTAGTTTTTAATATCTCTTAACAATTAAGATATCAATACCTGTTTTGCATATGATTTAGTACCATTTATAAAATACCTAGGTTCCTTCTAAAACCTGCTCTACAATTTAATTAGCATGTATGTGTTGAGTGTTTCTGTTTTTCACAATTTTGCCTTTTCCTTGTTGAATATGTACACATCCTAACCCTAACCACTATGAATTTATATGGTCTAATTTTTTACTTTTTCAGTTATTGTATATGCAATGTCCAGACCATTCTGGCCTTTTATTAGAGTGGGTGCAACCAGGATCACTGTCCCTCTGTAGTCCTTCTTCAGCTCTGTTCTAGTTCTTTATTTTTAGAACCTAAACTGCCTATAGTACTCTCACTGGAAAAATATTTTGTTTAAAGGAAAAGTAATATTATTCTGTTTTCTCTATTTGTTTAATAAATATTTACTGGAACTACTATGTGCAAGGCAGTGTGTTAGATGCTTTTAGGGTCATAATATGATAATTTAAGGCAAATTCTAAGAAGTTAGAGAGAGAGAGAAATGTACCTCATTAAGAGTATCACAGAAGATCTTAATTCCCTGTTAGGAATATCGAGGAAGACTACACAGAAGGGGAAATATTGAAATCTGGAGAAGGTGTATAGACAGACTCCTCTTACCAGGTGGATGGGACATGTGTAAGGCTAAAATGGGAAACTTTGGTGGAAAGCCAGATATAAGAAGGCCTTGAATGTCAGGGTGAATTTACATTTTTTTTTTTTTTCAAAGACAGATGAACAATGAAAAATTTTTGCTTTTCTTTTTTTTTTTTTTAAATAGACCTTATTTTTTAGAGCAGTTTTGGGTTTACAGGAAAAATTGTGCAGGAAGTACAGAGCATTCACATATCTTCCCCTCCTCTCTGTACCCCTCCTCCCATTTACCCTACGTAGTAACAGTTTATATTAGTGTAGTATATTTGTTACAATTGATGAACCAATATTGTTATATTATTTTAAGTAAAGTTCATAGTTGACATTAGTGTTCACTCTTTTTGTTGTACAATTATATGGGTTTTGACAAATGTGTAATGTCATGTATCTGCCATTGTAGTATCATACAGAATAGTTTCATTCCCCTAAAAATCCCCTGTGCTCTATCTATGCTGCTTTCATTCTCTTCACTCAAATCCCAGACAACACTGATCTTTTTACTGACTCCGAAATTATGCCTTTTCAGAATGTCTTAATGTGGGAATCATACAGTGTGTAACCTTTTCAGACTGAGTTCATTAACTTCGAGTTAAAGTTCCTCCATGTCTTTTGTGACTTGATAGCTCATTTCTTTTTATCACTGAATAATATTCCATTGTGTGGATATACCACAGTTTATCTATTCACTTCTTCAACGGCATCTTGGCTGCTTCCAATTTTTGGCAATTATGAGTATAAGCTGCTTATAAACATTCATGTGCCGGTATTTGTATATGTGTATTTAGTGATTATATAAATTGAGCTTTCACTATGTTCCTCAAAGAATATGATTCCAGGTATCTGTTACCTGGACCAGTTTTAAAAAGTGCTTATTTACAGAACGTGGTAATTCTACAGAACTTGGTAATTAAACTTTCATTGGAGTGGTAGATAGAAGACAGTAGAAGGGAAGGAAGTGGGGGTTTTGAAAAGGAAGCCAAAGATAGGCTTTTAAGTGTTGTTCAAAAGTGTGTTAATACTACTACCAGAATTAGGGAGTTGGTAGTAGAAACTTATATGGGGGATGAGGAGGTTAAGTTTATGGTGGATTGCATTTAAAATGTAGAGAGGACATTCATGCGATTATGTTCAGGATATAGCTATAAATTTGAGATGAGTTTTTAAGAGATTAAGTCCAAAGATAACTATAGCTTGAGAGAGGGATAGAGCTGAGCTTTGAAAATTGATGAAAACAGAGAATATAGCCAAGAACAGATCTTTTGCAAACACCTGCTTCTTGGTGGTAATTGTGTGTGTGTGTGTGTGTGTGTGTGTAACAGGTAGGCAAGGCTACTATAGTAGGGAAGAGAGAACAGAAACCAAGTCTGACCTCATCTCTGTGGAAACAAAGAGCAGCAGGGTTTTTAAGGGCCAGGGTAGGCTAGGGGGAAAGCACTGGAATGGGTGAGTGATTTACTGGGGTTTCAGTTAGGAATATTTTTGTTCCGAATGTTTTCCTTTGCTGTATTTAGGCCACCTGGATCTTGTAAGGCCAAGGGAGAGCAAGAGCGGGACAAGGAACTCTCTAGTAAGGCACCTGTCCAGCGCCTGGCACCTACCTATTTTTTTGTTAAGAAAAATATAAAGGGAAGAAGAACAATCAGATCTGTTGGTGGAGGGCAGGGCGGAAAACAGAGTATAGTGACATGGAAAATGGGGAAGAGTTTTTCAAGACCAACAATGTTTGGAAAAAAAGTAGGGTCATCCAAAAGCTTTTCTAAAAAATGGCCTTTGTGTTTGTGATTCATGGATGACCATACCTTTGGAGAAAGCAGTTTTGGTGTAGTTGGATCAAGGCAGATGCCATATTTTATAAAGTTTCCAAAATTCTTTCTTTCGGTGCCAAATTCTTGGTTATCTTTTTGGCTGAAACTACATGTTGTTATAGAGTAGTCCATAAAGATTTATAAATCCATTCCTGTGAGCATAGAAGTAATCATTAAATGTAGTTTCTTGCTCTTTAAATATGTTACCATAGATTGCCTCAAATTAGAGCTTATCCAGTTGCTTATATCACTTCCTCAAATGCACTAAAGTGACTTTTCTTTAAAATATCATCAGTAAACATACTTCTTAAATGTCTACCCCCTAGGATTTATGTTTATTATAATTGGCATTACAGAGGGATGATTAATGAAGTCCCTGTCATTGCCAGCTCTTCTTCTGCACTAAGTACAGTGCTACTTCAATTAAGGCCTCTTTTTTTAATGAAGAGCTGTAGAAAGTTCTTCAGAGTAGTAGGCTGCCTTCATATGCAGTTACTGGGCTAAGACCTACATAGTTAGCTATTTTTGTTTCCATCTGCAGAAAATGGTTGTAAGGCTACACAAAACTCACCCTAGTTAACAATTACAGTGAAAAAAGTTGCAACTGTTTATTATTTGCATTTTATGTGCTAACTTCTGGCTCTGTATATATGTTCTTGTGTGTGTGTGTGTGTGTATTTATTTATTTCTAATCTTCACAACAACCCTTAGATGTAGGTATCATTCCCTTTTGCACACAAGGGACTTGAGGTTCAGAACATTTAAATAAATTGTCTAAGCTTCTTGTCTTACTAAACATACAGCAAGGATTCAAATCCAGTTCTTTCTGACTTTCACAGACTATGTTCTCCACATGGCCCCTTGCAGTTTTAAGATGTATTTGAAATTTGAGCTTTAACACCTTTGATGGCAACTACTTACCTCTGTTTGGGACCTCAGTACCTCGTTACTTTCTTGCCCTTTGCCTCCAACTTGGCGAAGAATAGATCTTTTGTTTGCTAGTATAACGTTATTTGCCAATATAACATAAAATAAACGTATTGTCATAGTCCTTCTTGAATAAACTAGGCACTGTTCTATGTATTTAACACTGTTTTAGATATTTAATCTTCACATCAATCCTATCAGATCAGTGCTTTTTTCCTTTTCCTCCTCTGTTATGAAATTCCCAAACATACAGCATTAAACACTCATACACCCACCACCAAGTGTCTGCCATTAACATTTTGCTGTTCTTATTCTATCACATCTTCTCTCCATCCATCAATCCAACTTAGTTTTTTATGCATTTCAAAATAAATTGTAGACATTGCACTCTAGTTAATAATATAATACATGCTGAAGTATTTAGGGGAGATATAATGATATTTGTGTACATGCTTTTTTTTCTTTTGATATAAAATTTATATTTAGTAAAATGCACAAATCTTTTAAACGTATATTCTGAGTTTTGACAAATGTGTACACCTGAATAACCTAAATACCCATCAGTATATAGAACATTACTATTAGTAGGTACTATTTTTATTCTCATTTTATTGATGAGGAAACTGAAGCACAGAGGTTAAGTAATCTGCCTAAGGTCACACACTGCTAGTAAGTGGCAGAGCTGGAATTCAAACTGTCTGGCTTCAGGGTTTGTGCTTTTAACCCACCACCATACTGCTGACTGTGGATTATCTAAAACATTCACAGATGCAAATGAAATGTTTATTTTAACATAATTGTGTCAACACAGAAGTGTTACTATTGAGATTAGTTGGGAGTTTAAAGAAATGCATCAGTTCCATGTAAAAGGTTCATGGAGAGGGGGTGTAACATGGGAGTGTAGCATACAAAGTTAAGTCCCTTCATTTTGAAGTACCAGGGTGAATCTTTATGCAGTAACTCTATCTTTAACTGGCACCGTTGATTGTTTCCACATGTAAACGGTAAAATGGCAATGAATTTTCTAATGATACACTGAAGTTCAGGAAAACCCTCAAGTGCCATTTGAGCAATTAAGAGTAAATTATGTTAGTATAGTTCTGTATTAAGCATATTTTTGCAGTATTCTAATTAGCAGAATTAGATTCTAAGTGGTATATAAAGTACCATTTACCTTCTTACCTCAGTCCCCTAAATAATAGAACTGACCAATTTGGAATTTATAAAGTTCTGAATTTTGCAAAAATTTCAACAAAAAAATCTGAATAAAAATCTTTTTCCTTTCCAAATAAATTGCATAACATTATAAGTAAAGATTGGAACAGATTATATTCATTTGTGTGTGTGTGGTTAGCAATACTTAGGTAGAGTATCCCTATGAAAAGAATTGAACTCTAAAGTATGTTTCCTGCCTTTTTTTTTTTCTTGAGGTGCCTAGGCCACGGATTAAACCTGTGACCTCATAAGTGGAAAGCCGGTACTCAACCACTGAACCACATAGGCTCCCCTGAGTTGGCCCTTTTTGTTTGTTTGCTTGTTTTTTTGTTTTGTTTTGTTTTTAGGAGGCACCAGGAACCAACCCTGGGACCTCCCATGTGGGAAGCAGACGCTCAACTACTTGAGCCACATCCGCTCCCTCCTGCATTGTTTTCCTACCACAAAGCACATCTTAAAAGTTGACCAGCACTCTTTGTTCACTACTCTCATGATGGAAAAGCAGTCATGTTACCTTTAAAAAAAGCGAAAGTGTTTGTGAAAACCTCCCTAGTCACTAGAGGGCAGAGCAGTACTGTACATTAGGCCTTTTTGAAAATTTCTTGTTTAAAATTTCTCGACATGATGGAAAATATATTCATGCACAATTGAAGAGAAATTTATTTTTATTATTATTGTCTATCCTTACTTGAAATACAATAACGTGTTTACACTTGTATCAAAAGAGCTTTTCTGGTAATTACTTCTCTTGCTTCTAAAAGAACATTAGAAGGGTATAGACATATTCCTCATAAGAAAATACTAATGCTTATGAAGAGTGGTACATTAAATCATTTCTGCTGTATGTAATATCCTGAAATTGGTTTGTAGTATAGATTTTAGGTGAGACAGTTGAGAGAACAAGTAAATTTGAGGCCATTTACTAGTACTTAGATCTAAGAACTCATTGAAATGTAGAACATCTGTGCACCTTTCTGGCCAGCTGAAATGTGTAGAATCATGAAGACTTTGAAATTATGAAGATATAAAAGCAAATGAACCCAACTTTTTACTAGTTCTTTTTAAAGTGTTAAAATTTCAACAATTGGCTATTTGTTGAATTTCTGTTCTAAATTTTCTATCATTTTGCTACCATTTGGATTTTTGTGACATATTTTTAAAATAAAGTTACTGAGGTAAAGGATTCTGGTTAGTAACCTGAGCTGTTTAGTATCTCAAAAGGCAGAGAAATGCTAACCTGAATTAGGTATAGTTTGACCTTCATTTTATAAATAGTTTGGATTCATAAATGATTCGTTTCTAATAGAGACAACATAGGTTATCTGAAAAATCCCCAGATTTTGGAATCAGGCAGTTTGGGACCCTAGTTATCATTTACTTGCTTGTGGCCTAGGACAAGTCTCAGTATCTCTCTGAACCTCCAATTTTCTAAATTGAAAAATTGGAAAAATATTTCCTTATCTACATCAGGTTGTTTTGAGCATCGTGTGTATCTGTGTATATAGGTACCTCCAAAGTTGAGACTTTGTCAAGAAGAATTTCAATTAAGATTGTAAGCTTAGAAAAACCTTAGAAGTAACTTTGAAATGGTTGATTATATTATAAATTTAGTAACATTCGGGCAACTAGTACATGAGTAAATGGTACCAAAAATGTGATTTCAAAACTAAAAGCCAAGTTCAGATTGCTGACTTCCTTCCTGTCTCCGAGTTTTTCTGGCTGCTTAATCTCTCTGTAACTCCTGACTCTTTTGCTCCTTTCACCTCTTTATTTCTATCTTCTGTTTATTTCCATGTTTCCCCTCTCTGTGTTTCTCCTGACTGTCTCTGGTCTTTCTCTGTGTTTTTCTTGTCCCAGGCACCCTCAGGAAGACCCCAGGCCTCTAGCAGTACCTGGTATCATCTCCAGCATGTTTGTAGATGTGGAGGATTCACTGGGATATTGAGAAATACCAGAGGCGAATTGTTCCACTGTAGTAAGTCAAATCAGCATTTATTAAATGACTGCTGTTTACAAAGCACACTTGGTGATGTGCTTTGGGGGAAGAAGAATGAGTTTAGGGCATAGCAGAGAAGAAATAAACTTGTAAGGTCTTGTCTTATCAGTGGTTCTAGCCAGCTGGACACACAATCAAATGAGAACAATGCCTTAAAAAGCGAACAAATAATCATATAAATGACTTGTGTTTTATATGTGCTCAAGAGGCACAGAGTTCATGGGGTAGAGAAAGCCAGGTGGTATTAATCAGTTTTCCTGCAAGAGTTTAAAATTAGGTTTTCAAGTATGGCTGGGAGAGAGATGAAGAAAGAGAGAAAAATGGAAGTAATTTCTGAGGGTCTTGACAAGCCTGTGCACTTGCCTATGAGTGAATCCCTGAAGAAAAGGTAGTACAAAAAGAAGTACAGCCAAGTTGAGACCTTGCATAGACATTATTGGTACCTGTTGCCTGTGTTAGAATTTATACAGTTTAAGGGTAAATCATGATTATGAAGTAATAAAGAAGTACTATGACACAAAATTAATACAAACTTTTAGAACATGATCCAGGACTGCATTTTAAATGCCATTTGAATTAAAATAGTAAACTGCAGTATAATCAGTTTACTATTATAACCTTATCAACCTTGGAGTTGTTATTCAATAACAAGTATAGCAAGTTTTATTTTAGTTTTCCATCAGATGTTTATTTTTTGGTATTGTATTTTAGACAGTCCTACCTAAGTAGACATACCACGGTTTTCTGAGTTGAATGTGGTTTGAATCCCATCTCCACTAACTGTGTAACATTAGGCAGTCAAGTTACCAACATTGAATTTCAGTTTTCTAATATGTAAACTGAACTTGACATACGAATTAAAAGAGATAATGTTTATGAAGTCCTGAGTACATGCTAGGTACTCCGGTTGTTGTTACTTACAGATACTTTTTAAATTGCCTTTGAAATAGTTGGTTAAATATAGTGTTATTTCTGAGAGCTTTTAAATAGTAGTATCTAAATGGTATTTAGAAAATGCTGTATATACAAATGAATATTTATGACATTTGAATAGTGTATAAAGAATAGCATTAACATGAATAACTGGGTATCTATCACCTTGCTTAGGAATTAGAACATTACTAGTATGTTTGTAGCCCATTGTGTGCCCGGCTCAGATTCCATCAGCTTCTTTAACCCACCCCCGCCACAATCTTGAATGCTGATTTTTACT
>JAQZBX010003537.1:22312-64901 GCA_029593785.1 Cabassous unicinctus | reverse complement strand
CTTTCTTTTTTTTTTTTTTTTTTTAGTGTAAGCAGTGAGGGCTGTAAACTTCCCCCTCAGCACTGCCTTTGCAGTATCTCATAGGTTTTGATATGTTGCATTCTCATTTTCATGCATCTCAATATCATACATCTAATATTTGTCTGATATTAGTATCACTACTCCAACTCTTTTTTTGCTTACTATTTGTGTGGAATATCTTTTTCCAGCCTTTCACTTTTAACCTGGTTGTGTCCTTATGTCTGAGGTGAGTCTCCTGCAGACAGAGATGGCTCATATATATTTTTTTATTCATTCTATCAGTCTATGTTGTTTGATTGGGGAGTTCAAGCCATTAACTTTCAATGATATAACTGTAAAGACATTACTTACTTCATCCATTTTGACTTTTGGCTTTCTGTTGTCATATTGTACTACTGACTATTTTTTACCCTTTATTTTACCCATTCAAATAATATTCATTTCTACACTATCTTCCAAGTCTCTCCCCCTTGATTTTTCCTTTCAGGCTGCAGCACTCCCTTTAGTATCGCTTGTAATTCTGGTCTTTTGGTAACATATTCTATCAGTTTTTGTTTGTCTGTGAAGACTTTGAATTCCCCTTCATTTTTGAAGGACAGCTTTGCCGGATACAGAATTCTTGGCTGGAAGTTTTTCTGTTTCAATACTTTAAATATATCATACCACTTTCTTCTCTCCTCCATGGTTTCTGATAGAGGTTAGTACTTAATCTTATCAAGTTTCCCTTTTATGTGATGTTTTGCTTTTCTCTTGTTGCTTTCAGAATCTTCTCTTTATCTCTGATATTTGTCATTCTGAATAGTAAGTGTCTTGGTGTATGTCTATTCAGGTTTATTCTGTTTGGGGTGCGTTGTCCTTCTTGGATAGTCATATTTATGTCTTTCATAAGGGTAGGGAAGTTTTCAGTCATTTTTTCCCCAAATATTCTTTCTGCCCCCTTTTCCATTTTCTTCTCCTTCTGGGACACCAATAATGCAAATGTTTTTTGCATTTTCCATTGTCATTCAATTCCCTGAGACCCTGTTCCATTTTTTTTCCATTCTCTTCTTTTTCTGCTCTCTTGTCTTTTCCAGTTCAGATGGTCTGTCTTTGAAATCATTAATTCTGTCTTCAGACAATTCAAATCTATGTGCCTCTAATGTATTTGTAATCTCATCCATTATGTCTTTCCTTCCCATAAAATCTGTTACTTTTCTTTGCAGACTTTCAAATTGTTCTTTGTGCTCACCCAGTGTCTTCTTAATATGCTTTATCTCTTTATTCATATTTTCTTTAAATTCTTTAAAATCACATAAGGAGAGTTATGTGGTTATCACTGATTGTCTTAAATTCTGAATCTCTTCAGGATATTTGTTTGTTCCTTTGGCTGGACCATCTCATCCTGTTTTCTAGTATGACTTATAATTTTCTGCTGATGTCTAGGCATCTAATATGTTGGTGATATTACTCTGATGGCCAATTTCTCTTTCTTTTCTACTTTTTTTTTCACTGTTTTTCTTTGATATTTGGTTCAATTTATCCTAAGTCTTTAAGATTTCCCAGCATAAGTTATCAAAATTATATCAGGGACTCACTACTGGAGAGCAGATATGTTCTCCCAGGGGTGAGGTAAAGAGAGCTCTAAAAGCAGTTTTCGTCCATGTAATTTCCAGAATGGCCAGCAGATGGTGCTCATTGACACACCTTTCCACTGAGGTGTATCTCTCTTGGTTTTCCTTTGTTTTCATCTGGCCAGAGCTGAGATTCAAAGGGGGCTCCACTGACTGAATTCTCTGAAGAAAAGCCCCCCAGCTTCCCCTCCCTCTTCCCTTGTAACAGCTGACAGGGAGGAAGACTAATGCTACTCTCTCAGTCAGCTGCACTGAGCCAGGGGTTTAATGCAGCTGAATATCTCCTGGGTGTGGGAGGGGAGCCCTTCCTGGCAGCTGGGAGGTTTAGTACCTCAGTTTGTTGTTTCGGCTTCTTTGTCTCTGTGTCCCTCACCCTCCTGGTAGTTGTGAAGCACTGTCCTGGTCTGCTGACACCCAAAGCAGGGCCCTTGGGCAAATTTTGACTCTTTCTCTATTGTTTTTGTGAGAGCTGACCCCTATCTGTCTAATACGATGCCATCTTCCCACAATCCCTTCCACTGAGTTTTAATGATAACTTTGTAAAGCTCTTCAGAGCTTTCAGAATTACATAAACTTCACAACTGCATGGTCATAGCCAGGTGAGGATGACACTTCAGTTTTTACAGATGAGGAAAATGAAATCCAAAGAAGCTAAGGTTTTCACCCCGGGTTGCATTGTCAGGTAGAAGGTGGACAAAAGTCTTTCGAGTTACCAGTAGTGTGATATTGGGAAAAGTTTCTAACTTTCCTGGGCCTCAATCAGGTCTCTCTAGATAGAGCTAAAACACTATCTAATACAAACTGCTTTAAGTATTAAATGAGATTAAATATATACAATTAAAATTTACATAAAAATAAATGTATATGATGCACTTGGCAAATTGCTCATATATAAGTGCTCAGTAAATGGTTGTCATGTATGTCTTGGAAACATCACATGTTCTTCTTCTTAACCAGGAATTAGCAAACTAAAGCTTCTGGGCCAAATCCAATCTAATGCTTGTTTCCATATGTTCCACTCATTAATTATGCTTTTACATTTTTAAATGATTAAAAAAATTAAAATAAAATTGTTTCATAGCACATGAAAATGATATGAATTTCAAGTTTAAATGTCCATAAAGGTTTTTTTGGGGACACAGTCATGCTCATTTATTCATATATTGCCAGCAGCTGCTTTCACACTACAATGGAGGACTTGAGTAGTTGCCAGAGACCTTACAGTTCACAAAGACTAAAATTTTACCATTTGGTTCTTTACAGAAAAAGTTTGCCAACCCCTATTCTTCACTATCAAGCTAATTTTCTAATCAGCTGCCCACAAGTCAAGGCCCCTTTGGCCCCTTTTTTATTGCATATATTCACTTAACCTCTTAATTGTAAGAAAATAAGGAGTGAGGGTGACATAGTGGAGACTAAACAATTGGCTATTATTAGAACATTAGGAATGCTTGTGCAACTCCCTCTTTTGTATTTATCTATTTTGTCTCATCTCTGCCTTCCTTCAGCCAGAAAGAGAAAAAGAGAAGAGAAAGGGGTGAAAGGAGAGAGAAGGAAGGAGAAAGGGGTAAGGGAGAGGGAAAGAGAGAAAGAGCGCTTATGCCCCATAAAATTTGAGAGCTATTAATCAGATGATAGCACAGAGATTTCATACTCTTTCCTCCTGCAGTGTTTCTGGAATCTAACCAAAGGAACAGCTGAAGGAGAGAGAAGTCAACCCCCTGTAGCTAAATGTAGTGCCAACAACAGTCTTTGGACCACTTCGTTTTTCAGTCTAGTCTCATTGCCCACTAGACCAAAGCTGAAGAATAAATCAAACAGCATCAGAGACTGCCATAGGTTTCTTCATTGCAAACAAAACCAAAACTAAATTATGACCTTTGCTGTTCTACTTTATACTTACACACAGTCAAAATTAAGTGTCTTGAGAGTTTACTTTTGCTTAGCACTGTTTTAGAGACTATACCTAGACTTTAAAATAAAAAGGAGAAAATGAGAGCATTTTACTAATAATGCAAGATCTCTTTTCCTCTTTTTCATCCAGAAGCAGTACACATGGCTGTGTCTGATGTATAAAAGTGTTCCTTTGCTAAACATGCCTCAAGGTATATTCAGTCTATAGAGACAATGAACAAACAATAGCTCAGACTGTAAAGATACGGAAAATATAATAGCATTACCGATGTTGGATTTTAAGAGTTCCTAGACTTTTTTCTTAAAATACAGAATGTGGATATAGCTAAGCTATATACTCACAGACAGAACCACATACACACACAACACACAGGAACACAACACACACGTACAAACATACCCACAAATGCTGCCTCCTCTTAGTTTGAAAGCTGATTGGCTTGTGGCCATATACCTCTCTGCCACCGCTTATAAAAAAGAATTGAGATAATAAAAATAGAATGTTTACACTACATGTTTAATAAGGATTTAATCACGTAACCCACAAAAGACATATTCAAGTCTTAGTCTGTGTTCCTACGGATGTGAACCCACTTGTAAATAGGACTTTTGAAGATGTTATTACAAGTTAAGTTGTGTACTCACTTATGAAAAGGATCTTCAAAATGTCCTATTTAGACGAGGCTAAAATGAGCCAGGGTGGGCCTTAATCCATACGACTAGAGGCCTTATAAGAGTGAAAATCCAGATAGAGTCAGAAGACAGAAGTGAGAAGTCAGAGAAAGTCACAGGAGGAGGCCAAGGAGAGAGATCACCATGTGACGGAGGTGGAGATGTAATGCAAAGAATCCCAAGGATTGCTGGCAAGTGAGCCCCAGAATGCTACAGGCTCTGCTTGATGTTGGACTTCCAGCCTCCAAACCCATTGAGACAATAACTTCTTGTTACTTAATGTAGGCAGTGTGTGTTATTTGTCATAGCAGCTGTGGCAAACTAAGACAATGTTCTAACCAGGTTTATTGTGTCTCCAACTACTCAAAACCACCCTCCACAGACAAGTACAGCTATTCACTTCCTCTCCTACCTACAGAATGACCTGTCATTTATACATGTCCCTAGATAGGTTCTCAAAATAGGTTTTGAGCATTTTTTGAATGGTTTGATCTAGTAACTATTACTTACTATTCTAGTAAGAATATTAAAAATTATAGTATTAAAAGATGTGAAATAAGTAAGACAACCAATAGCTATAATAATACGGTTGAAAGCACCAGCAATGTTAAAGAAAGTTATATTTTGTTTCTTCATGGGATAGGGTCCCACCCATCAAGATAAAACTTAAGAAGAAACATAACTTCTCAGGACTAGTCAGGAGCTGCCAGGCTCAAAGACAATCAAAGTCCCCACCATCTTCCCACTAAACTCAGCAGGGTGAGTCAGAAAAACATCTCTCTTGATGTGCACAGGATTCTTTTCTAATAAAGTGTCACCTTGGGGGAAAATAGTCTAATGTTAGCAGACAAAGGGGGCCATTATGGTGCTTCAAAGCTGACCTGCCCAAATCCAGACTCATTCTGCCTTCTCGTTTGAATTGAATGCACACCCCATATCTGGTATTTTCTGTCCCCTGTGAATACCTTTGCCATCCTGCCACTCACCTCCTTGGTCCTACAAAAGTGATTACACTACCTTTGATTCCACGCCCGGAATGTTTCTTACATCTTTCCTCTCTTCAACATCCCCCACCCCCCAGCCCAAATCCTAGCTCAGGTCTCCATTATCATTTCTGGTCAGGAATATTGCAACCATCCTCTAACTTGTCCTCCTGCCTCGTTTCTGCCTTCAGTAAGTTATTCCCACAGTGCAGAGTTTAGACAGAGTTCAGCAATTACTCCTGCTCAAAAAGCTCCAATGAATCCCCACTGCCTACAGAAAAGGTCCAATATTCATTATGACTTAGCCTATATTCATTATGACTGATGGCAATATCCTCCACAACCTTTTATTTCTGAGTGCCAAGTATTTTAAATATAGTACCCATAATCTTTATAGTAACCCTGTAGGATAAGCATCTCATTGCCATTTTATTGACAGGAAGAATGAAGCTCAGAAAAGTGCAGTGACTTGCCCAGTGCCCTTGCTCTTTGGCATAATTCATTTTATGTACTCAATATTCTTTATACTTTTATTAAGTAAATGGTAGTTTCTCCCTCTTCCCTTCTCTGACACTTTTGATAATAACCTTAATACAGATGAGGTAAACTTCTTCCTTACTATATTTGTCATCCTCAGATAAAATGGCCTTTGATTACCTATTAGAAATTGCCCTGTGCCAAGCTCAAATGCAAGAGCTGCCACTTTCCTCAGGGTCAAAACTCGCTTGATTCAAGACATAGGCTCACGAGCCTATGTGGTAATTTAAGATCCCTAGCACTAATTTATAAGAACTAGTGAAGGAAATATAATTCATTTTATTTTCCAATTTTATTCCAATCTATCTGCCTGATTGAAATGGAAATCCTCTGACTAAACATTTAAAACTGTAATAGCTGAGAATATCAAGGACTCTCTCCCAGTTTTCACTCAATGTGAAAAAGAAAAGATCATTTTATGCATTGTTAAGTAGGATTTAATTACCTCTGGCCAGGAAGACTGCAATACTTTCTATCCACCTGCCTTTCATCTCTTATGGAGGAGAAGAACTGATTTCAAGCACTAGCCTTTATGTCTACAGGTATTTTGATCAAGATGAATGCCATAGATATTAATTTATAACAGCTGATACTGAACGATGACAGTGGGTACAAGAACAACATGATTTTCTGAAAATTTATTTTCTTACTCTTTGTAAAATTTTTCTTTTAATACCTACAAGATGTAAAATTAAACATAATTCATCTATTTTGAATGTAAAACAGTATATAAAAGTCTATACAATTGTTTGAACTTGTTTAAAAAACATCTCATGATGTTTGATTTTTTTAATATTTGGAATGTTTGTGTAAACAAAGATGAAAACTTTTAAGATATTTAACAGGCTGAGCAGCATGTGAAAATTTTGGGAAACCAAAACAGAGACCTTATAAAACATGAAAGGGAGACTGAATAAAGTATAACAGAGATAAAGTTCTACTCAACAAAAAGAGAGTACATCAAAGAAAGAGAAGAATGAATATAAAAAAGATAAAAAAGATGAAGAAGAAAACAATCACACAGAACATTCTAGCTACCAGATGTGAATAATCAACATGATATAATCAAGGGGGTAAAGTCTAACATAGAAAATATTTATTTTAGCTTTCAGACAAGCAAGGCAGACTGAGACAATTGTAAAATACAAGAATAAGCACAATGCATCATATGTACATGTAATATACATGTGTGATAAGATAGACAGAATGACATATCGAAGGCCTGGTTCAGTCACTTTATCTAACAGAAATCAGGGGGCATTTCAGCAATAATTGGGTGTTTTGAGTTTGTAAAGTTATTTTATTACAAAGTTGCACAAAAGAAAAAGCCATAGTTCAGGTAAAGCTAGACGCTAGCGACATCAGCAAGGCGTTGGCACATAGTAAGCTCTCAAATTCCAGTTGTGATGAATGAAACCGTAAACCTCCAGGTGGCTTGAGGAAGGACACAGGTTTAGAGAAGATTTTCGCGGTTCTAAGGATCTGTCCTCAGGAACCCCACGAGCTGGAAATTCTCCTTACTTATCAAAAGTGAGAGTTGGATGCAAATATTCCTACCATCTCATTCCCACCCTCATCATGGGAGGTGTATCAGGATGGGATTTGTGTGGAGTAGGACAGTGCTGAAGCAACATGCAGATCCAGAAAAGGTAAGGTGATGTGTGGACACAGCAGGCACTTCTTAAAGAGTGTGCTGAAGGTGAAAACCTGCCTTAAGTGCTGTGGATGAACCTGGAAATGTGACTGCAGACAGTCAGAGGAATTCTTGTGGGTGGGAATAATGACCCTGGCAAACCAACAAAGCATGCCAATGCAGGCAACACACAGACCAGAATTGAGGAATTTACCAGAATTACCCCTGTCAGGGGGGTTTCCACCTTCTTGGGAGAGAGGTGTGTGTTGGAAAGTCATACCCATAACATACACACACCCGAACCGAGGTTTTGCCTATCAGTTCATCCTTTTCAGAGTCCCTGCATATGATAATACAGTTTATGGTCTACCCAAAGGCATCTGGTAGAAGGGGTGGCAGTGGGGCTGAAAATCTACCCCACCTTCCTTTCCCCAAGCCAGCAGCCCTAGCTTGGGTTGCCAGAGCAAGGAGAAAGGGATGCATCTTTCCACATGGTCTTCCAAAGGAGTCCAGTGTGTGATTCTTATAATGTCCCAAAGGTGCTAATGGTGACTCTGAACCTTTCTGCATTCTACAAGGTTCAAATTAAAGAACTCCTCCAGGGCCACATGTTAAATTTGTATTTGAACCAAATAACCGCTGACTGATAGGCCATGTGCAGTCATGATTTTGTGGCAGAGTAGCCAGGTCAGATAAGTTTCCACCTTTACCAGCCTGTTTAGGCAACTACCTTGGAAGCAAACACATGCATAAACACACACAAAACCCAAAAGGTTTGATCACTAAAATATCACAAGGCCTGCCACTAGGAGTCTGTTTGCAACTAGAAATTAGGTATGACTTGGATGCCTGACCACAACTCCAACTTTTCTTATTCTTTCAAATCTGCACTGGTCTAGTGATTTGAGCCATATGAAACACTTTTTATTTTTACAAAGAATAGCAGTTGGGTGTATTTTCTTCTCTGTAGTCCCTTGGAGACACACTGAGTCTGGAGAAATATTTTCTCTTAAAAATGATGGAAGGGAAAGGGAACTTTTTCAATCACATGGAAAGAACTTTTTTAAAAAAGATTTGTTTATTGCTCCCCATCCCACCTCCTTGTTGTTTTGCATTCTCTATCTGCTCTCTGTGTGTTCTTCTGTATCTGCTTGTCTTCTCTTTAGGCAGCACCAGGAACCAATCCTGGAAACTTCCAGAGTAGGAGAGAGGCACTCAATCTCTTGTGCCACCTTAATCTCTTGTGTCTGCCGTATTTCTTATTGTCTCTCCTCTGTGTCTCTTTTTGTTGCATCATCTTGCTGCACCAGCTCTCCTCACGGGCCAGCTCTCCACGTGGGCCAGCACTGCTGCGCAGGTCAGCACTCCGCGTGGGTCAGCTCTCCAGTCGAGCCAGCTCGCCGTGCAGGACAGCTTGCCATTCACCAGGGGACACCGGAAATCGAAACCTGGACCTCCTATATGGTAGATGGGAGCCCAATCGCTTGAGCCACATCCGTTTCCCAGAAAGAACTTCTTACAGTGAAACTTCAAGCACGATACCTCATGAGTGGGAGTCTTTATGGGTAAAAAGAATGTTCTTCCCTCACTCATATTTTGCCCCCACATCACCCCATGTAACCAAACCGCTAACCTGCTCAGGCTGAATTGTCATTAGAATACCTTAAAGCACTTTGACTCTTCTATATCTTTTGTCATCTGTTATCTCAGAATGCCCTTCTCGCCCTTCTCTTTCCCACCTGACAAATTTCTGTTAATCCTTCAAGACTCTGCTTCACATTCACTCATCTCTGTAGCCCCACCCCAGGCTTAATAGCTCTCTCCTCATCTGGCTTCACATATCACTTTACAAATACTTCAATGCAGTACTTATTGATCCTCTCTGTCAATCATGTATTTATCTCTCAGCCAATCTCCCCAACTGAATGGCTCCTTGCAAACAGGGATACAAATAGTTTTAATTTGTGTGCTGGATAACAGACAAATATTTATTGCAATGAACCATATGCAAGTCACTATAAATGATTATGTTTTTATATTTATACTTTATTTTTGTCATTTTCTTTCCAAAATTCCATTTCTTATGGATCTTCAGGTAGAGGAGAAACAGGATAAAATAAGGAAAATCAAGGCGAACACAGGCATGAAAAAAACAGTGTGACTTTGAACAAATATCTCCACCTCACTACACACTGCTTCTTTATCAGTAAAATCAGGAATTGGTCTAGACCGGGGCTCCTTAGCCTTGCATTATTGGCATTTTGGGCCAGATACTTTTGTTTGTGGGGGGTGGAGAGAGCAGCTGTTCTGCACATTGTAGAATGTTAAGCAGTATCCCTGGCCTTTTCTCATGAGATGCCAGCATCATCCACCCAGAGGTGACAAGCAAAAATATCTCTGGACGTTGGCAAATATCTTCTGAGAAGTTGTGAACCACTTGTCCAGACCAGAGGTTTTCCAACCTTTTGTGCAAAAAGAATCTTTTCTCTAAAGAAATTTCAATTTCTTTACTGAAATTGCATAAACAAACAACATAGTTAAAGTTCAGGGCTCTATGTGAAGGGCTGGAGAGAACCTTCTAATTTCTATAATTCCCTGATTTTATAGAAGCCCAAGGTTATGTACCCAATGCATATGCCATATGCCTGTTTTGCAGTTTCTCCAAGGTATCTACCATTAAATGCTGGGATTTGGAAAGACCAAGTTGTAAGTATGCAGCCAAGTTTAACATTGGCAAATAATGGTAGATTGTGAAGTCAAATCTTTTATCCATAGGAAAGGATCCTCTGCTATCGTCACAATAAAGTAAGAAAAGTAATGAAATATCTTTTTCATCAAGGAAATACTATTACTACATACAATATCCACAAGGCAATGAATCTTTTAAAGACAGACACCCAAAAAAAGGGCTTTACATCTCCAAAATTTACTTAAGAATTGTTTATTGTTTATACAAAAATATTGAATTTATGCTCATTACATGCTAGATGCTAGACACTAAAGATACATGATGAATATATACACGTGGTTATATGTATTTGTATGCTATATATGTGTGTGTGTGTGTATGTGCATCCCATTGTATTTATCTGTATATCATCATATATAATTTCTTATTCCAAGTGCATACCAATTTCCTATTAATGATAACCTTAAATGCAAAATGATCTAAAATTTATACATGAAATTTCTTTAAAGATCAGATTTCTTTACATTAGGATTTATCAGAGCCTTTTTAAAGCAATTTTATTGAGATATATTCATATACCATACAATCCTTCCAAAGTGTACATTAAATTGGTTTTGGTATAATCAAAGAGTTGTAATTCATCACTACAATCAATATTACAGCATTTTCATTACTCCAAAAAGAAGTCCCCCACCCCTTAGCAATTACTCTCAATCCCTATCTCCATCCCCTTATAAACAAAATGATACATGTAAATGTAAAATGAAATTATTACTATGTTTACATATATATTCATTCACTAGAATAAAAAATATATCTAAAATGTTAAAAGCTTTAATCATTGATTATTTATTTCTTTCTCATAACTGGAATGAAAAATTTTAATGCAAGATCCAGAAAAAAAATTTTCTAAATTCTTAAATACAAAGTTTTACATTTAAAACTCAGGCCACATTCAAATCAATACAAATATTCAGTTCAAAATCACCCCATGTTTAATAATTCTGAAGAACAAGAAAAATCAATATAACACAGAAGGGTAATCAAATGTTCCTAATCTGAAGTCAGTAGATAAAAAATTCTGAAAGGAGAGTTCAATTTAAAATTCTAACATTAAAAAGGGGGGTGTGTGATATTGGTACCCACATTAATTTCTGTCTATTCTTTTGCACCCTGGAGCAGATAAGTGGGTAGTAGTTAGAAGGATTTCACTTTCTAATGTTAAAAGATATGATAAAATTCAGAAATGTTAACATTATAGAAAACCAAATGATCCATCTCTTTAACTGATTACAATCACCTTATTCCAAGTTTGAAAACAACTAACAATCAGTTATAATCTTTTAAGCTATTGTTATCAAGTAATAGGTTTTTGAACCACTACATGTCTGTGTTTTCAACCAGATGTTTAATCCTTGGGTAAGCAATGTTTCAAAATAGACATGTAGATTAGAGCTTACCCACCTGACAAACGTAGCAGAAAATAGCCTCTCTGCTGAATTGGAGAAAGATGAATCGTCTCTATAGAGCTATGACAAGCTTGCCAGATTTGTCCTAAATTTCTAGAATCTGCCTGGACACAACTGTTCTCAGACTGTTAATCCGTTTTTATTTCACCAATGTTTACTTCTGAATGGAATACTTTTTCTAAAGATAATCACCAAGGTTCTTGACCATTGATACCCACTGACCTGACCTCCGGTGGCTGGAGAGTGAGGAGAGGACCCTGTTTCGTTAGGACTCACAAGTTAAAATCGCCACTAGGCCCACAGTTTATAGACTCAGAAGAAAGGTAAAGCAAAGGTCTAAGATGGATCATCCTGATTCCTTCCCCCAGTGGCAAACAGGAACCCATTCATTTTAGACAAGTTCTGCATTATGAAAAGGGCAATCTATGAAGGCTATGAATGATAATATACAGACCTCCAGAAATAATCCAAGAGACAACAGAATTATTATAGGTTAAAACAGTCCCCCCCAAAAAACAAGAAAACACAAGGGGAAGCAATTCAACTAAGAGCCAAGCTATGAGATTTGGAGGCACTTAAAACCCTTTAATTGTTCTCATTGCCTTTCAGAATAAAAATCTAAGTCCCTAATGCAAAATCCAGGGTCACTCATGATCTGACTCTATACTAACCTCTCATCACTCCTCTCATCCTTTACAGCATGGGTAGGCAGACCTTTGCTGCAAAGGGCCAGGTAGGAAATATTTTAAACTCTGTAGAACATACAGTTTCTGTTGCAACTATTCAGCTCTGCTGTTGAAGCATGAAAGTCGCCATAGACCATATGTAAACAAATGGATGTGGCTGTGTTCCAATAAAACTTTATTTGTGCACACTGAAATCTGAATTTCATATTTCCATGTGTTACAGAATATAATTCATCTTTTAGTTTTTTAGAAAACATTTAAAATGTAAAAACAAGTGGGAGGTACTAAAACAGGCAGTGGTACAGTTTGGCCCACCCCGATCTCTCTACAGTCCCCACCCACTCAGCTATGGTCTATGATTACACAGAATAAAACATTGAGTTCTCCCCACATGCCACTCTCTCCCTCTCAGGCATCAGAACCTTGGTATTTATTCCCTCTCTTGGAATATCTTTCCCCAGCCCTTGTGAAAAAAATAGTTTCTACTCACCATTCAGGATCAACAATTTCTCTGGGATGTTTTCCTGATTCCCTCATATCTAAGCTTGATGCTCCATTTATATGTCTCATGGAATTCTGGATTTTTAACATCACAGGGACTAGTGACATTGCAACTTAACCCCAGACCCAACACAGGCTTCTCTGTATCGTTCTGTATTATATGTGCTGTGCCTTGGCAATACGTTGGTGCTCAGTAAATATCAGTTGAATAACTGGCTAAGAGTAGGACCTACAGAGCACCAGAGTGACAAGTTGGCTTAGTTAGATTGGCAAGAAGGTTAATTAGCTGGTGGGGTGCTGAGGGCTTTCTGCAAGGACAAGCTTGGACGAATGGGCACAGCTATTCAAATGATACAGTATGAAGTAACGGTTAGGAAAACATGTCCTGACTTCAAACTACTTGTATCTGAGCCCGGGGGCCAACACCTACTAGTTTTGTGACCCTGAGTAGGTTGCTTAAACCCTTTATACCACATGGATTCAAAATACCACAACTTTTTCAAAGGATGCGATTTCATAAGCACCAAATATGTTCATACTAGTGGAACGCAGTGCCTGACTCACAAGAAGCAATCAATAAATCTTAGCTATTATTAGTATTGATATTGGCCAGAAAGGGCTCTGTATTCATGGCCCTGAAAATTGAAAGTGAGGAACAAGAATTTTTTTTTTAACAAATTTATTAACTTGCTCCACAATTTGTGCCAAGCAGATCTGATCAGACAAATCAGAACAAAGTATAGAAAACAGATTTCTCCTAAAAAGTCAGTCTACATCTTACAAATATACCTAGAATGTTCTATTATTATCCTCATCTTACACATGAAGTAACTTACCCAAAGTTATAGAGCAGGTAAATGTCAGAGTGTTACTGCTGCTTACTAATGCATATGTCTATAAAGCTTCCTACTTAGATTTAAAATTTTTTCATTACTATTTTTCTCAGGATGACATAATATTTATATTGCATCATGTCATACAAGCATATTGGAAATGTGCGTCATTTTAGTTTTGTAGTCAGTAGTATGTTTTCCAGCCCAAATTTCATTTAAGATACCAAGGCAAAATCACAGCCTGCAAACAAGTGCAGAAAATATGTCACGTCAACCAAAATTCTGCTCACTACCCCATTTAGTCACATAGCAGGAGCAAATCACTTTTGATAAACTTCAACAAATGTGTCAGACGAGTAGAAAGCTGCCCTTTCCCACTCTATTGCTGAGATAAATATCTTTGGGGATGTCTTTTCAGCCAGTTTGATCTTAGCTTCCTATACTGAAAATGAGGATTCTGTTTATCAGGGCCAAAGTATAAAATAAACTACGTTAATCTCAAGGTGCACACACACACACCATGCACACACAGTCACATACACACATGTACATGTACACATCCCCTTTTAGTATATTGCTCTCTGCTTCTTGTTTCCTAACTCCTTCCCAAAGAAACCCGTGTTCAGTGAACGATCAAATAATCCCTGCTAATAATGGTAGAGGATTACTCCCAAGTATCACTCTTCCAAAAAGCGGCAAACTTAGTTGACACCTGAAATAGACACCATCCCCTGTACCAAACAAATAAATGGCACGTGAAAACATTTTAAAATTTGCTCTTACCAAACCTTGCTGTTCATACTCTGTGTCACCATTTAAAATTTTAAATACAAATGAATCTCCAAGTGGTTAGATGAATGAACTGAAGTGACTCAAGTTCTGCTTCTTCCATCTTTACAACTGCCATAGAATCATTGTGCACCTCCAGTTTACTGCTTAAATGCAGGGATATATAGTACCACTGTGTTGAAGACCTGAACTGTGTGCATCTTAAAGGCTACATGAATGCTTCCAAACAGTTAATAACTTACCTTTGAAACAAAGGCATGCATATTTTATGAGCCAACTTTATAGTTGGGAATTCTCCAAATTAACTCTCATGTGAAATACAATTCTATTCAAGGGATAAGTAATAAAATATAGAAATGCAATGCTTGTTTGTATATTATTATACATCAACAGTAACCACAGTAATTCTTTAGAAATTCCATTTTTTAATAAAAAGTGGTTTTTTTCCCCAGAGGCTATTTCATCACTAACATTGTTTAGAATTGATAGCACATGGCAATAATGAAAAGCAGACAAACTTTGAGTGGTTTTATTATGGGTTTTATATTCAGTAGAGCGCATCCCATTACGGCTGGTATCTGGCATGGACTGCTCCAATCGTTACTCAACTCTTCGTACCCCAGTAACTCTAAAGAAAATCTGTTTGGTGGGCTTCCACTGAAATAAGACATGGAAGTGTTGTATTATTTGTAAATTGTCACAATGCAAAGCGCAAATTTGTTTCAACAAGAAACATTGGATGAATGAAAGGACCTACTTTAGGAACCAAAGAAACAGTTCACTATTGACATATTTTCACATGCTTTTAAAGAGCAAGACACGTGCTTGAGAATGAGGTCGAGCCTGGCACCCTTGGCTTCGTGCCACAGAGGAGGTACTACCCATGAAGCCGGGCAAGGATGTCTGAAATGTGATCGAGCACTTAAATCACATACTGAAAGAGTATCTGAGTATTCCTCTTCACAACGCATTTTAAAAAAAGAGGCAACCCAAAGCTGTAACTTCTAGTTTCATAAACTTGATACCCAGGAAATTTCAAGGAACTGAAAGAATTCACGAACTGACTGTGTGACCTTGGGCAGGCAGCTATTCCCTCTGGCCCAAAACTTCCTCATTTGTAAAAGGATGCTTTAGACTTGACCATCTCTGACCCTCTAATTGTGAAATTCTTTGATCTCTGTATGATCCTATATACCAAATAGCTTAGAAAAGTTAGCAGCTAACATTTGTTGTACACCTATCTTACTTCAGAGAAATCTGAGCTCTACTGAAATCACTTTTCCTGGTTCAAAGACCATATTGATTTGCCAAAATTAAATTACAGAAGAAGAGTCTTCCTTGAAAAGATGATTCTAATGGTTTATACCCGTTTTTCTGATTATTTTAAATTATCCAGGTCCGAGGTTCTATATACTAAAATATGATACCTCTGCCCTAACCCTCAGTCCTTGGAAATGAATATCCATGACCTTCCAACCAAAATAGAATTGAGCCTAGCAGCTGTTAAAAGTTCTCAATGTACTCAGTGCTTTTTCAAATGCAATATAATCTTAAAAAAGGAAGAGAGAGATAATGTAAAAAAGCAGATTTTCTTCTTTGCCTAAATTACCTTAAAAAAAAGAAAAGAAGTAAAGCTTGGTTTAATATGGCCCTGGAGATCTCACTAAATGATGCCGCTTTAGGCTGTTATAAAATGGGTAATTCTCCTTTAACAACAACAGATGCCTTGTGTTTTATTTCTTGTATTTGCCATGAATCACTATAGTTTTCACAGCAGAGCAAATGGGAATGCATTCCCTTCTTGACTCCCTGCCACTGTATTTCACTAGTTCTTAAAGATAAAATGAGTTTTAACAAAACTACTTGTTCTCAACTTTACTTTTTATAAAAAATTCCTTTGAATTTTTTCCATTGATTCCAGAACAATGACTTATTTAATTTGACACTGCAGAAAGAATGTAAATCTTCCTAAAACGTCTTCACTGATACCCAGCACTCAACCAGCCTATTATGATTCCAGTACAATCACCAAATATGCTTTAAGGCTTATAATTGCTTACTTGCTATCCGCTATTCAGATGTGAAATCATTTCACAGTGTAAAAGAACAGAAATGAGGCTTAAATATTAGGTTTTATAGAGATCCAGAGATAAGCTCTAATAGTTGACCAAAAAATTAAAAAAGCATTAAATGCTTTGCCCTACTTCAAAAATAAATGTCTCTGGTTATAATAAAAATGCATATTATTTTGTATCCTTCTATTTTTATTTAACACTGTATCACCTATATGTTTTCAGGATGCTAAACAGATTTTGGACTATTTTTTATTTTAATGGCTGCTTAATGTTTTGAATAAATTTGCCACAAATTTCTTAAAAAAAAACAACCCAGTTTCTAACACAAATAGAGACACGGCTGTAAGCATAATGGTGCACAACCAACCAATTCCAGGGAACCAAATAGTTGAATATTTCCTTAATATAATTACTCCTTTGTTTGGCAGTCTAAAGCTTTTTTTTCTTTCTGAGCTTTATTTAGCACAAAATTATGAATATTTTTCCTGCTTGACGGCCACTTAACATCTTCCTTAAAACTGAAGTTTTAAGTGCAGCATCTCTAAATTGTCCTGAGTTGACAGCACTATAAAAACATTAAGTCTGTGGTTGCTATGGGGTTGTCTGAGTAGGAAGAAGAGGTTCCTTCCCACGTCTTTGAAAATTTTTCACTAAAACATTATTTTTAGACTATCCATTTAGATGTTTACAAGATATATACATATACAGTGATAATATCTGGGAAACACATTGTTCTTAATTCTTCCCAATTCCCCCAATTTAAGCTCACACCAGGAGAAAATATTCCAGAACACAAACCCTCAGGCAGATTTCAAGGGCGCTCTAAAATCCTACTCTTTTATTTATCCAATGATTACTTCTTATCTTTTCCAGCCTTGAAAATCTAATTCTTTCTTCCCTAACTTAATTCTCAGCCAATAAACTCCTTGCATCTTGTGGGAAAAAATAGAAGCGATGAGAACTTCAACACACCCCACTGTGCCCCCTCTGCCCACGCCGTGCACCTGTTCCTTATCCTCTTTCCTTCTCTGGAACTGTCCCCCTGAGAGTGCCTACGTTTGTACCTAAGGCTTATAAACAGCTTCACTTTCTCACTTGATCCCCACTCTTCCTGACAATTCAGGGACATTGTTCCAGCAACTGGCCCACTCTCTCTTGGAATCATCATAAATTTTCCTCTATACTGAATTGTTCCATTATCATAAAAACAGACTGCATGCACTGGTATGTGCAACTTTGAAATGCAAAGTACATTGGATGGTTTGATGAATGGATAAATGAGCAGATAAAGCAAATACAGCAAAACGTAGAATCTAGGTGGTGGAGATATGGACATTCACTGTCAAATTCCTTCAGCTTTTCCGCATATTTGAAAATTTTCATAATAAAATATTATTTTAAAAATCACAATGTAGTTTCTCCCAATAAAAAAAAAATACCTTATCGACCTCTCACACCACCCATTTCTTTGTTTCCCACTACTGCTACAAAGCATTGCCTACACTTTTTTTTTTTTTTAACTTTATCTCAGTTCTTTGTATCACGGATTAGCAACTATTTCTGTAGAGTGCCAAACAAAAATAGTTTTGGTTTTTTAGGTCATAAAGTCTCTGCCAAAAGTAGCCAACACTGCCATTGTAGCAGTAAAGCAGTTGCAGACAATATGTAAAAAGGTGGGTGCAGCTGTGATGGTTGTGTTCCAATAAAACTTTATTTACAAAAATAAGTCATAGATTGATGATGTATATATATCCCTGGTATATATACGTGTGTGTGTGTGTAAACAGTATATAACAAAATGAACATTAGTATACTCACCATGCAGATTAAAATACAGTATATTACTATCATCCTAAAATTCTCATATATCCCTAATCAATCATATATCCCTTTCCTCCTCCAGAAGTAAACCCTATAATAAATTTAGTATTAACCATCTCTTTATTTCTTTATAAGTTTCCAAAATCTATATTTATGCATAAATAATGTAATGTTTGACTTTGCCTATTTTTTATTTTATATCTAATAGTAGTGATAATAATAATTTTGCATAATTTGAAATATACATATATGGTTTCTTCAAGATTTCTGTGTGAACAAACATATCATCTGCAAATCTGACTTTTTTTTTAAAGATTTATTTATTTATTTATTTACTTTTATCCATTCCCACCCTCATCCCCCCATTTTTTCTGTTTTTCTGTCCATTCGCTAGGGAATTCTCTGTGTCTCTTTCCTGCCCTCTCTTCTCATCCTTCTCCTCCTGTCTTCATGGGGTTTGATCCTGGGAACCTCCGATGTGGGAGAGAGGCATCCTACCGCCTGTGCCACCTTTGTTCCTGTTTTTTTCGTCGCGTCTCGCCTTGGCTTTCCCTTGTGTCACTCTCCTGTTACGTCATCATCTTGCTGCATGGCTTGTCGGGGCCTGACAGCGCACACATGCGCAGGGCCTGGGGGGCTCACCCGCTTATGGGGCCTGGTGGCATACCCACTCGGAGGGTCTGGCAGCCCATGGGCCTTCTATATTTTTCTTTATTTTTACCCGGAGATCCTGAGGCTCAAACCCAGGTTCCTCCCTATGGGAGACGGACGCCCAATCATTTGAGCCACATCCGTCCCAAATCTGACTGTTTTGAGTCTTCATTACTAATCTTTATATTTTATATATATATTTTTTATTTCCCTCCCCCCTTGTTGTTTTGCGCTTGCTGTCTGCTCTCTGTGTGTTCTGTGTCTGCTTGTCTTCTCTTTATGTGGCACCGGGAACCGATCCTGGGATCTTCCGGAGTGGGAGAGAGGTGCTCAATCTCTTGTGCTACCTCATCTCCCTGGTCTGCTGTGTCTCTTATTGTCTCTCCTCTGTGTCTCTTTTTGTTGTGTCATCTTGCTATGCCAGGTCTCTGTGCGGGCCAGCACTCTGCATGGGCCAACTTGCCTTTCACCAGGAGGCCCTGGGAATCAAACCCTAGGCCTCCTATATAGTACATGGGAGACCAATCGCTTGAGTCACATCTGTTTTCCAATTTCTTACACATTTAAAAAAATTCTTTTTGCTGCATGGCTGATGCCTCCAGTAGTGCTGAATATAAGTGGTAATGTTGAAAAGCCATGTTTTGCTCCTGATATCAAAGAAAAAGTTTTTCGCCATTAAGTATGACAAAGGGCTATAGGATTTTTGTAAATACTTTTTATCAGGTTAAAGAAGACCCTGTCTTTTCTTACTTTGCTATGTATTTTCTTCCTGACTGCTATTGAATATCATTGAGATGATCATAGGATTTGTCTCATTTAATTTGTTGTTCCATCACTTTCTTCTCTTATTTTGCCTTTTCTTGAATTGCCTAACATGGTTTCAACAATATCTTGGCCTAAAAAATAAGTTTAAGAGGGTTACATTTTCCCACCTTGGGAGTATTTTAAGACTGGATTATCTGTTCCTTGACTACTTGGTTGAATTTCTTTTGAAGAAGTCTGGGCCTGGGTATTTTCTTTATGTTAATATTTTCTTTAACTACTGATTAAATTTCTTTATTGTTATAACACTAGCCACATAGTATATTTCTTTTTTAGATAACAGACTTGGAACATGCTATTTTTATAATATTTTTGACTTCCATTAATTATTCAAATTTACTGACAAAATTACTTATAGCATCCTCTTAATTTATTTTTACATTCTGTAAAATCTTCACTTGTGTCCATCTTTTTCATGAATAATATTGTTATTAAAATGGTTTGCTAGAACCAAATTTGCCTTTATTGATAGTCTAATGAATATATTTTGCCTTGATTCATTAACTTCTGTTCTTATCTTTATCATTGCTTCCTTTTACTTTGTTTGGGTTTATTTTGCCATTCTTTTAGGACCTCTCTGAGGTGAATACATAAATCTCTGGTTTTCACCTTTCCTTCATTTCTAATACACACATTTTAGGTCATTAATTTCTCTCAACTTAATCTTTTAGCTACATTCTATAAGATTTGATATTTAATACTTTCAACACTTAATTCAAAGTAATTTTTAATATCATCCTGATTTCCCCTTTTATCTATGAGATATTTAGAAGAGTCTTTATTAATTTCCAGAATATAGGGATATTGTTAAAAAAAAACAACTGCTATTGATTTCTGGCTTAATTCCATCTACTGAGACTTGCTTTATAATGCAGCATTTGGTATATTTTGATAAATAGTCCATGTGCAATTAAAAATAATGTATAGTCTGTGGTTATCAATAAATATATTATGTAGTGCTCAATAATATCAGTTGACATATTTAGTAATTTTGTCATTCAACCCATTTATAATTTCCATGTTTAGTTCCAGCTTATTTTAATTACTGAGGAAGGTGAATTTAAATAACTCACTATAAATTGTGGATTTGTGTATTTTTCCTTTTGGCTTTGCCATTGTTTGATTTCTATATTTTCAAGCTATATTTTTAAGTTAAAAATTTTACAATTTTTGTATCTTCTGGTGAATTGACTATTTTATCTTAAAAATAGCTTTTAAAAAATATCTGGTAATTGTCGTTGCCTTAAAGTTTATTTTGTCTTGATAGTAATTTAGCTTTTTTATATTTCTTTTGCTTAGAATTTTCATGGAGTATCTTTATCCATCCCTTTGTATCCAACTTTTCCATTTCTTTATAAATAAGTCATGTCTCATAAATAGCATACAAATTTTCCATTTTAGCTCAGTCTGAAAATCTTCATCTTTCAATGGGAGTATTTAATCTGTTTATAATAAATTAGCATTTAATGCCATTACTTATATATATCTTATTATCTGTTCTATGTTCCTCTGCTCTCTTGACTTTTTGTTTATTATTTAACAATTTAAGTTCAATTATCCCATATATTGGCTTGTCAGTTTTACATCCTCTTACTTTTCTCTTAGTAGATACCATAGAGATTATTACCTGCAGTCTTGACATTATATTCTACTAGAAATTACTACTTAACCAATTTCTGGACAATGCAAGGACTACTTTATTTCCATTAATGCTGTCTTCATCCTTGTTTTTATACTAATATTGGCATTTTAAAAATTATTTTATATTTGCCAATTTTCACCACACAAGATATCATTATAGTATTTACCAAGTCAAAATTCATTTGGATACACCCACATATTTACTCTTTCCTATGCATTATTTTGTTTATCTCTCTGTCTCCATGTAGGATCATTTTCCTTCATCTTGAAAAACAGTCTTAAGTATTTCCTGCAGTATGAGGCTGTGGGCAACATATACTGTTTTTGTTTGTCTAAAAATGCCTTTATTTCAACTTCATTTTTGAACAACATTTAGCTAATGTACACTAGGATAAAATTATAGAAGAGAGGTTATTATCTTTCAATACTTTAAATATTTCACTTCACTTAATTGGGTTTTCATTACTTCTAATGAAACAAAGCTTGGTCTTTAATTTTGATCCCTTAAAAGTAACATGACATTTTTTTTCGCAGATTGCTTTTAAAATTTTATTTTTGCCTTTTGTTTTCAAATGTCTTACTATTAAAAAACTACATGCACTTCTTGAATCCATGCCTTAATGTCTTTCATCAGCTTTGGAAATTTCTAAACCATTATATATTGATTTTGTCCCTTTCTTTCTCTTCTCTACTTCTGGGATTCCATGTACCCATATATTAGATGTTTTTAATTATGCTCCATCTCTTACACATTTTTTCATATTTTCAACCCTTTTGGCTTTCTAAATTTTATTCTGGATATTAATTCTGACATCTTCCAATTCACTAATTCTTTCTTCAGCTTGGTCTAATCTACTATTAAACCCATGTATTGAATTCATTTCAATTATTGTAACTTCCATTTCTAGAATTTCCATTTTATGCTGTTTATACCTTCCAGATTGCTAACATTGTGTATCTTGTCATTTAATTCCTTAAACACAGTAATCTACAGTATTTTAATATTTCCGTCTGATAATTCCAATAGCTACATTTCTTGTGGATTTCTTTTTGCTATGTTATTCTCTTTGTTTTCATCCATTTCTATTTTTTCATGCCTTTTTTAATGAAATGCCACATACTGTATTGACTGTAGAGGATATTTGAAATAATGGATAATGTTTTCTTCTTCTCAAGAGCAATTATTTTTATTTGTGCAGAGTATTATGATATTAACAAATCATCTTAATCCAGTTAGAAGATAAGCTGATTTGAAACTGATCCTTAATCTTTATGAAGTCTGTTCTCTATGCTTCACCCACTCTGGGTCCCAAATAAAAATTTGGGTGTTTTGGCAGATAAGAATATCAAATACGTCTTTAACAGAAATCTTCCTGTATGCATAATCAGCTTATGTTGCTCTTTAGCCAAGCTATAAAGGAAGTCAAATCATAGTCAGACATCACTTTATTAATATACCAAGAGAAATCACTGTAAACCAGGCTAGAAATAGTCGTGTCGGCATAATCATCATTGTGAGACAATACATTTCTGTTATTCTAGCCAACCAGTTTGTGGTCATGTGTTGCACCAGCCCTAGAAGAAAAGACACCAGTAAGCCACACCTAGGACTCAGTAGAAATGCCTTCACAAATGGGTATTCTGGCTCCAGAGCACACTCTGAATGGCTACTTTCTACCTATAATAATAGGAAACTCTTCATATCATCTTTTCGATGAACAACAAAATATCAAGGGCATTGAAATAGTTCACAAAAAAAACATGTATGCTGTGGTCTCAGTTTTTAAAACAATGCAAATAAGCATAGAAAAATAACGAAAGAATTTTCACCCAAGTTTATCTGCTATATCTGGGAGGTAAGATTTTGGGGTTTTTTTTCATTTTCTTCCCTAGGCATTTCTATATGTTCCTATTAAAAATGCATATTGTTCTACAGACATACATTAATTGTATAAAAAACTACATAAGTAGTTTTAACATATGCAGAGTTGACTGCTTCCTGAGAAAACAAGGTTATCAGAAAACATCACAAGCTAGGTAACTGTTGAGCCCGGCATCTGTTAACAATGCCTAACAGTCTGCAGAAGTAGCCCCTTGAAAAGAACCCTGAAGGTAATATAAAATGTCTTTGGAGAATATTTTGTCAGTTTCTTATCAAACTAAGCATGCACTTATCATATGACCCAGCAATTATACTCTTGGGCATTTATGCCAAAGAAATGAAAACCTGTGTTCATGAAAAGAAAACAAACAAACAAAGAAAAACTTTCACACAAATGCTTGTAGCAACTTTATTCAAAATGGCCAAAAAAACTAATGTCCTTCAACAGGTGAATGGTTAAACTGTGGTGCACCCACGCCGTGAAATAACACTCAGCAATAAAAATGAAGGAGCTGTTGACAGAGGCAACAATTTTGCATGAATTTCAGGGGAATTACGCTGAGTGAAAAAGGTCAGTTTCAAAAAGTTACATCCTGTGTTCTTTCATTTATAGAACATTCTGAAAATGGTAAAATTATAGCAGTGGAGAACAAATCAGTGGTTGCCAGAGGGTAGGAATGGGGTAGAGGTGATGGAGAAGGATGGATATGACAACAAATGGGTAGCATGAAGGATCGTTGCAGGCATGGAACAATTCTGTATCCTAATTATGGTGCTGCTTACATGAATCTACATGTGTTCTAGGTTGCTAGGCTGCTGAAATGCAGATATCAAGAAATGGGTAGGCTTTTAACAATGGGAATTAACTCACATGCTTACAGTTTTGAAGCTGAGAAAAACGTCCAAATCAAGGCATCATCAGGTGATGCTTCTTTCCTGAAGACCAGCTGCCTGCAAACCTGGACTTCTCTGCCATATGGCTAGACACATGGTGGCATCTGCTCTCTCTCTTCTCTTCTAGGTTGCAGTGCTTTCAGCTTCTTGCTTCTGTGACTTTTTCTTTTCTCACCCTGTATTCCTCACATTTAAAAGGAATCTAGGAAGAGGACTGTATGTATGAGGTGGGTCACATCTTAATTTAAGATCCTACTCACAAAAAGATTCTACTTACAATGGATTCATAACCACAGGAATGGATTAACTTTAAGAACATACTTTTCTGGGGTAAATACAGCTTCAGATCATCACAGCATATGATAATATTGCATAGAACAAAAGTACAGACACCCATACACACACACACCAGTATATGTAAAGCTGGCGACATCTGAATAACGTCAGTGGAATGCCCCAATGCCAGTTTCCTGGTTGTGATATTGTATATAGTTGTGCAATGTATTACCACTGGAGGAAACTGGGTGAAAGGTTGAAGGGTAAAGGTATCCTCTGTGTTAAATTTTGCAACTGCATGTGAATCTATAATTATTTTAAAATAAAAAGTTAAAAATTGTGCTAGTCAAAATAATAATGATGATTTTTGATTAAGGGCAACAAAGTTACAAGAACAGATTCTCAAAATGGAGGTTTCTACTTTTACAAATAACTTGGAAGAGGGTACTCTTTGCTTTAGCTCTCACTTAAGAGTACCCTCATTGCAATGTCATGCAGGACAATTCCCAAATCCTGAAAATGCCCCCATATTACACCTATTTTTCCCTCTCCCTCCCCTCAGAACCTTCAGTGGCCATAGCCTCCACATCAATGATAAAAGTTCTTCCATTGTTAGAATCACAATAAGTCTATAGTAGAATAACAGTAAGTCTGCTCTAGTCCATAGTTCATTCCCCAATCCTGAGGATTCTGGGATGGTGATGCTCTCTACACCTCTAATTGATAGGGGGCTTAGATTCCAAGGGGTAAATGGATGGCACTATCTTGCTTGACGTTGCAGACTCTCTGTTCTTTAGGATGGTCATTGTCCATCATCATCTCGTCAGCTGTCCTGGGTGAATCTAATAAACTGGAGAGTAGTTGTTGCAACTCTATTGAGATTCAGGGCCCAACTGGCACGTGGACAGCCCAAAGATTTAAGTCTCTTGGGCATACACCTATCAACTCTAGTACTAAAAATAGGTTCAAATAGAATGGGCAGAAGAGCCTTGTGCAGGGAAACTACAGCTGAGAGAGATACAAGCCATTATATATCTTGTCATAACTTATCAAAATTGTGCAGGAGAGAGTGTAAACTACAATGTAAACTATAATCCACACTTAGTGGCAATGCTTCAAAATGTATTCATCAATTGTAACAATGTAACACTAATGAAGGATGTTGTTAATGTGGGAAAATGTGGGAGAGGTAGGAAGCGGGGCATATAGGAACCCCCTATATTTTTTATGTAACATTTATGTAATATAAGTATTTTTAAAAAAATAAAAAAGTATATATATATATATTTTTTAAAAAGAGTGTCCTCAAGTTGAAAACTTGGAGCAAAAGGGAGAAAGTTACCCTTTCATATGAATAAACTCTTTCCTAACTTTGGTATTAATTTCAGCACATTCCCCACCCCAAGACACACACATACACACAAACCCAACTCATGAGCAGGGAATCCAGTGTCCAGAAGAACTGGGCAGGAGGATTTGGCTCACAGACCCAGAGGAGTGCTAAGAAAGATGGCAGTTCAGGAGAAAAATGAAGGGAAAGGAAAGCAATAAATTTTGACAAACTTCAGTCATGTCTATGGACACAAAAGAAAGGAAATATGTATTTTCATTTCAAGCCATACAAACCAGCACGTAGTAATTGGTAATCTGTGGACCGAATTCCTTCACGCAGCTTATCCCAAGTAATTATTCTACTTGTTACATGTGTTTTTGTTGTTGCTTTGTTTTGTTTTTCAAACAATTCAATAAAGACTTGAGAACTTTAATGTAAATAACTGTCTCAATTTATATATAAACAAATGATAACCAATAATAAATAATTGCATATTATGTGTCAGGTTATTTGCTAAGCACTTTGTATCCATTATCACTAAAATTTGTTTTAAAACTATCCATTGGACCGCTAACATCAGTGTTGACTTTCATTTTTCCTTTTTAACAATTATATAGATATGTTGAAGCTACACTGCAGATTTTCAAACTCTAATTCTTGACCTATTGGTGGGTTGCTAAAGCAATTTAATTATTTGAGATCATATATTTTTAATATGTTATATAGAAAAATTAGACTAGGACAAGTCAGGGCAGAAGAGAGAAAGAAAAATATCAAAAAGCCCTTCAAGGAGAAGGAGCAAATAATCTTTCATGAACTTCTATTGCGATAACATATATCTATGTATGGGTTGTTAAAAAAAAAAAGAAAAGAAAAAGTTGGAATCCCCTCTCTCAAGTGTGTAGCTAGAGGACCCATGACTGCACTGTCTCATTACCTTGGCTCCACTTCCTCATTCCATCTTGTACAGCCTTGAACCTAATCTGAAATTTGAGTCCCTGAGTTCTGAGAGCTCCTGCCCTTCGGTGGTCTAGAGTAGGAACAATTAGCATTGGGGCCAATGCTATGAGGGAGACTCTCCTTCAGTGCGAGCAGGTCCCATTTCTCAAACTTCTGTTTCCCCGTATAGAAAAAGGGATTCCAGTCATGTTCCAGGGAACACAAAGACTCAAAGTGCTTTTAAAATCCTGAACCTAGTTTCCCAGCACACCTCATATATGCTTACCTTTGACTGAGTGTATCTGAGCTTTAACTGCATTTCCCCAAGTACTTGAAAAACCTCAACCATTGGGTAATCCTTCCAGCTTGTGCAAACTTCAACTCCAAAGGTCAATAACTAGATTGGAAGTGACAGAATTGAATGAGAGAAGCTGGGTCAGTAAAGCAACCAGCTCTGGTGAGTGAAGAAACTTAGCAATGCCCAAGGTCATTTTGGAGGGAGACTTCTTGTGGCTAATATGTGCCAAAGTTCTACTTATTATAAATGAAGAAAACTCATCACATGCTCTTCCCTGAAGAATGGTTATATGCAACCGAAACACCACTTTTAAGCAAAAGAGGTTGGTAAACGTGGTACTTACTTCAACCTGGTATCTCAAATTATTTTTGGCTCCCAAAAACTGAACACTTTTGGGAAACTGATGTTGCACAAAGTATAATGTTATCATTTCTGTATGTTGTCATATAACTATGATTGTAAACAACCACTTCCCAGTATAGATAGACCCACCAAGCCTTCATGAAGAACCTACGGAAATGAGTGGAGCTAATCTCTAAACCAGATCGTCTCAAAGTGGGGCCCATCAAATACCAGTTCCAAAGTCACCTGGGATTTTGATGAGTCCAGACCTAGGAAGATAAGGAGTGAGTGCCTTGGAGGTCTGACTCCCAAAGAGGATGCTTACTTTTAGGGTCTGCAGATTTCCCCATCAAAAATGCAGTTAAGTGGTTAATAGTACAAATATAAGAATGTTCTTTCATGAACTATAACTAAAGTACATCACGATTACAAGGTGTTAATAATAGGGTGGTATATGAGAAAAAATATACCTAACACAAACTATGGACTATAGTTAACTAATATTTTAATATTCTTTCATCTTAACAAAGGTGCCATACAAATGTAAAGTGTCAACAATAAGAGTATATATGGAAATGTTGTATTTTTACCAGGTTTTTATTTAAATCTACAAGTTCTGTAATTTAAAAATATGCAATAATAAAAAACATTATGCTAAGTGAAAGAAACCAGATTCAAAGTATTACGTATGGGACAATTCCATTTGTATAAAATGCAAATATAAATAAATCTATAGAAAAAGAATAGATTAGTGGTTTTGCAGGGCTTGGGAAGGATAGCGGGATTGAGAGGTGACTGCTAAGGGTATGGTGCTTTTCTTTTTAGAATAATGAACGTTTTCTAAAATTTATAGTAGCAATGAAAGCATAACTCTGATTATACTAAAAGCCATTGATTGTACACTTTGGATGGATTATATTGTATGTGTTATATATCACTAAAACTGCTTGTAAAAATGCAGTTAAATCATGACTCATTAATCACAAAATTGTAAAGCACCATCCAAGACATTCCTCAAATCACCAACTTGCAGCTATAGACTTAGACTAATGTTCATATCTAAAAGAATGCTATCTGTACTATTTGCTTTATAATTTTTACAACAGTTTATTCTGAAAACCATATGGTTAGTTATAAAATTTATACATTTTGCAAGTAAGAAAAGTAATATTCCTCTTACTTAACGAACCAAAAGTTTGTGTTTTCTTTAATGGAAGACTTAGGTATAGATCCACAGGCAGTTATGACAATTTAAGGAGATGTCAATGAAAAATCAAAGTCACAAAGCCCATATGCATATCTATTTTTTCTTATACCAAAAAGCACAGATGTACAATCTTTATAAGCTAATTTTAAATTATTTAACTATTCGCTCATGAAACCTTAAGAGGGTTCAAGTTTGAATTGGTATATGTATTTTCCCCTTATACTTCATGACTCATTTATAATTCTAGGTTGTTCAAACATTTTGAAATATTTTATTTATGTTGTGGGGCTTTGTGAGCATTTTAAAAATTGTGAATGCTGCAGTACCATTTGTTCACACTTGATATCTGAGTTTTAACAAAAGAATAGAACCAAATTACCTCAATCCAAAGCAATTTAGGTTTGGATTTTTCATGCAAATTCTTAGCTGTAAATATTTAGACTAACAAGTGTTAAAGAAAATTTGTTCCACGTGATAAACAGAAAATAAATATTAATCCAGAGAATACCAGTCCTCAAACAATTTTGCTCATGTTAATTTACTACTCAGCATCTTATAAGATAAAGGGACAGTGCCACTTCCTAAGAGAAAAATCAAATTGAAAATCTATTATTGATAAACAGCTCCCAGTATACTTCAAAGATAGCTTCTGGAATCTATTGAGCAGGACTGAATGAATTTTCTCTTAGTCTTGTCACAGTCAATACCATTTGAGTTGTCCTGGATAAGCAGCTCAAATGAAGAGCCAGACAGTTATCTGGTGAACTTATGTGGCCAAACTTGTTAAGGTTCTCAACAAAATCCTCTTTTTCCTCTAAAGTAGTTAATTTTCCCATTCTACACTCCATGTTATCTGTACTTATTGGATCTGTTCATTTGCATGAAAACCATATCTATATTAATGAAGTTAAGCATACAATGAGGGACAGAACCATGTAATTATGTCCAAAGAGATGCTTTCACCTGAAATACCAGGAAATTTGAGACAAAGGATCACGACGCATGTGTGAGGCTGATATGTCTGAACGGGCCAGGGCAATGCTTCATCCTTCTATTAATTTTGCTAGTGATACACTAGCAATACTTGGGACATGTTCTTTGTGCTAATCTCATTTAACCCTCATACAAGCCAATGAAGTCTGTACTGTCACTACTGTCACCCCCATGGTACAGGTATGGAGACAGAGACTTAGAAAGACTAAGGAACTGATGCCCACATCCAGAGCTCGGAAGTAGAGGACAATGGCTGTGGACACACAACAGGGTGATGCCAAAGGCTGTGCATTTAACAGCAAGGCTGATGTGGGTCTAGTCGGAGAACACTCCAGTATCAGAAAAGAAGGCTACATAATAGTGGGGCAATTTTCAGAGAGAAATATTTCCAAGGACTGTGTATCGGGTCTAAAAAAATTATAGAAAATTATTAAATATGAAGACTGATAAGAAAATCACACTTGCTTTGTGTTTGTTTGCTTGTCTTAGCTTCTCCAGCCCTTCAGTCCTCTGTTGCTCTCCTGAGGTTCCAGGGCCTGACCCCCCAGCTCTGCAAGGACCGCAGTGGTCCTTCAGAACAGGGCACTGTATGGCACACATGCCAAGCTTGCCCTGACCAAAAGGCCAGTTCCCCCCTTTTCAGAGTTTAACCTTGATGCCTTGACAATAACTGCAAAAAAAACACTACTTCACATTTATGTTAATATTTCACACTTCTGAAAACAATTCTGGAGGCAATACATCAAGACTGACTTACTATTAAGTTTTGCAGAAACTCATTTGAACCAATAATACATATTGGACGAGTTTCCCGGTCAGTGGCCTCCGTGATATCTAACAGTGTTCCCGGTGCTACAAGAATTCAAAAGGCTCAGAAGACAAGGTCCTGCCTCCCTGTAGCTTAGAATTTCAGCATAGTATATTGAAGGGAAAGTCTTCATTTTAGGTGTATAGTCTCCTTTTTTGTCTTGTTTTTTTTTTTTCTTCTATTTTTTATTTTTATTTTTTTATACTTCTGTGAACTCTTTTCAACTGGGAAATGAGGTGAGAAATGCAAGCACATCATAGGACTCCCCATCCGGCCCCCTCCAAGAGAGGCCACTGGCAAGAGGAGGGGCTACAGGAGGAAATGTCCTTTGTTAATTGGCCCCCAAACCAAAAATAGCATTCAAATATTCTTCAGTAGAGAGGAGTTATCTGAATTTCTAATGTAAATATTCATGAAAGGAGAGATCCTAAGGGAGGGCAAATCTCTAAATTCCCAAGACCCTCTGTTCCCTTCATTGGCTGCCTAGTTGAAAACAACACCCAAATCAGGATCCTGCATGGTAAGAGTGGCCTCCTGGTCATGAGCACGGTCAGTCCAAGACAAAAATAAAAATTTCCAATTGAGGAACACTCTTGCATTACTTTCTCTTCTGCTTTTGCTGTTCATTCCCCTTCTACATTTTATGTTACGATTCCTGACATGAAGTCTGGTGGCATCTCCAAGTTTTATCAGTTAGTGTAGAAAGAACCTCATCTGGATTCAAAAGCTGCCATGTCGGCCTGGGGGTTGGATGCTGTGGCCACTCTACCTCTGTGTTTTGAAAGGGGGTGGAGGGAGAAGAGGTAAGAGACCCTCTCTTCACACCGTGTCACCTGAAAGCGAGTTTTCCCAGAATGAGAAGAGGTTTAAATACTCCACTGGACTCTCTCATATTCCTCCACCTCCAACCACATACTTCAGAGGGGAGGTTTTGAAAATCTATTGTGAAGTGGGAGAGAGGGGCCGTTGGAAACTGAAAGAGTTAAAACACTGGGGATATTAGAAAACAATAATGAAGCAACTACTCACCCTAAATCAGCTGGGCAGTGTCAGTGGCCACAGAGCATTACCCACCAGGAGGTATGGCACATGGATGTGTGCAAAGGACATTAGTGATGAACAAAGTGGCTCCAGCACGGTGACATTTGCAGCTACACACTGAGTGGCATGAAAACTGGGGCTGGGGGCAGAGGCCCCATAGTGGGGTGTCTTCATGACTGCCACAGAGAATGTGTGAGTCACCCAGGATCTGCCATGGGAAGGAAAGGACTTGGGGATGTGCTGGGGTGGGGTGGAGTGAGGAGCAAAGAAGGCTGCCAACTAGCCCAGCAGTGGGGGCCTTGTTTTAATCCACATATTTGGTTTGACTCCTAGGTTGTTCTGTCCTAGAGAATATGTGCCCACGAAAAAAATTTCACTTTTTTCACTTAATACATTATTTTCTATGTGCAAATCCAATAATTTAAAGAAAGATAAACTATATTTTAAATACATTAAGGAAACCCACTCTTTAAAGTAAATTGCAATAAATGCTCAGGGAAGTAAAACATATACTTTTAGAATACTAGTAATCACCTCTTAAGTTTATCTCTTTTTTAAGTATGGACTTCTGTGTCTTATGTGCAAAGTATAGGTTATTTTATATGTGTGTGTACAGCTGAATAACAAAATGAAAACCTGAACAGTGAGCACAGGGAGAAGCAAGCGATGGCATTGGTGGCAGAAGCACCCCCTGACAGAAGCAGAAAGTGTTGGGGAACATTCTCTAAATTTCCATAAATTTCATATGTTGCCTTTAAGAGAAGTCTTTTTGCATTTACAATGAAAGTGAAGCGCAAGTGAGTTTAATTTCAAGGAGACCCAAAAGCTTTAGAAAAACATGAAGTTTTCTTTGTATCTAATTGGAAAGGTGTTATCCAACTGGATGCCAAGAACTTTGGGCCCACACTTGTGCCTTCAAAGAAGCAAAGAACCAGGAAGCAGAGGCCGATGACTCTTTCAGATGAGTCCAGTGAGGCAGGCATGAATCTGGCACTGGATCAAGGTGGTGAGGGGAAACACAAGGACTCCAGGGCTCACACGGCTGCATCCTATCACTGAGGCTAAAGGAGGAAAATCTGTGGGCATAGAGGCACAATCTTCAAGTGTGACAATGCTTGAATCTGTAGTGTTAACCTAAGGAGATAATCAGCTGAGGAACTGCTGTTCACTAACCAACCCATGCAAGGCAGAGCTTTGGGCACAACAGAGTGGATTCTGGAAATAAAGGCCTGCCTTCTGGAGCCGGTTTCCATCCAGACCTTCAAGACCAACTATCGCAGCAACAAACAACAACGTGTCATTTACTATGCACTTACTAGAAGCCCATTACTAGGCTAAGTTTTGGTTTTCCTTTTTTGTTTTTAATTTCATCTATTCCACAGTGAACTGCAAAATAATCTAAAATGGCTTTACTGAAGATAACCACATGTCAAAGATACTGGAAAGACAGCCAGTTTTTTGGTGGAAAACTGAGCTAATTTATCTTCAAAGTTCCTTCATACTCTAAACTTGATTTTATCATGAGAGTTAGAAGAAATCTTAGAGTTCTGGTATTTTCAGATTTGCACACTAAATCTGTGCATAGTTAAGTGATTTGCCCAAAGGCCACATGTAAGTTAGTGATGTGGTGGGACCATGTTTAAAATATTAATATGTGTGTGTTTCTTAGTACCTGATATGGACCATCTAAGCTGTTCTGAATGTATTGCTTAAGATTAGGAACGCTTTAGCAGAAAACAGAAGGAATAAATGAGCCTTAGGATTCAGTGAACAAACAAAAGACTTGGTAGAATATGAAGAAGAACTTGGCTACCCATCCCAAGTCCAAACAACCTCAAAACAGGACTCAGCATCCCGGAAGAACACAGGAAGTTTGAAAGCAATAGAACTCCTTCAATTATAAGTTAAGCAAATTTTGCATGATATTTGAGCGAGCCTTAAAAGAAATAAAATTAAGAATGAGTCCCTTAAAACTTGTCATCTAAGTAAAGTTTTAGTGATTAGTACTGCCAACAGTGATAAATATACCACAGGAGATGGGCTCTTAATTAAAGACAAGTGAAGACAAAATGTTTTTTTGTAAATTTTATTTATTGTAATACATTTCAAGATATCCACAAAGTGTTACAGATGGAATAAACTCTAGGTGGATGTTAAAACTTTCTGAATGTTTCCTTTTATGCAACATATGCAAGCAGAACTTATCCCTAACAGGATATAACGATAACTTCTAGATTTGTAAATTTAGGATGATGTGGCTCAATAAAAAGACTTATGTTTAAAAGAGAAGGGTGTGTCCGTACAGCATGTGCTAAGTCCATCATTGTAAAATGTAGTCAGTCCAAGGGCCAACTCAGCAGAGAGACCCACATGTGCTGCCAGTTGGGGGACCAAGGTCAATGAGCATCTCTGAGGCTGACTTCACATAGGGGTGACCCAACTGGCAAGATAGCCCACCCAAAGCCCTGGTACCTGAGACTTAAAGTATAAATCTGGTGGAATCTAGGAGGAACCTACAATTGACTGAGAATAGGTTTCTTCCTCCCCAGTGGTTTAAGGGCTTCAAATAGAAGTTAAATTTTCTTATAAAAATGAAGAAAGTTATATGTTTTAAAACCTTGCAAAGATAATAGAGTCAGAAATATTCATTCATTCATTCATTCATTCCAGAAATGTTTGTTAAGAAACTACTATGTGTCAAATACTCACCTAGGCCCTAAAATATCTATAATTAAATAGATAGACATCTAAGTCTCCTGTCACCAATTATCTTTAATAACAAACCCCCAAAAGTACCTTATCTTTCATAATGTAATTGCATATTTAGATAAACAAAACTAAGATTTAAAATAATGTGGAAATAACATTATATGTAGTTAAAATTGCATTTTGTGTGTGTTTCAGCAATCAAAACTATACTTTTTAAGAAGCTATAGAGCAATGATAAAATTCCTAAGACCCATTCAGTTTTTCTGAATTGTGTCTGGAATTTGTCTTCTCTTAATAGAAAATGAAATGGCTTATTCCAACTTTACCTAGACGTTTTTTCTATCCTCTTGACCAAAATACTAAGTCCACTAGTATTCTGAGAAGAAATATGCATTAATACAACCATAAAGTTAGGTAGCAAATACCAATTATATGTCACCAGTCCTCTCTATTATTGCAGTGGCTTCTAATTCAAGCATTTGGCAACAATTCTCCCCATTGTTCTTCAGCTAGAAGAAAAGTGTGAAGGAATCAATTGAGTTCAGATACCTAATTCATGACATTTATTGTTTTCCCAGATTATATATCAGAGAATAGTTGCTCATTATTTCAGTGAATCCAAGACATTTACAACTGAAAACAATTCACTGATAATGTTACTTTTAAATATCAAACTACTACCCCATACAAGATACTTAAAAAAGAAACATATTAATATAGTCTGTTCACAACTAGAATAGTCCAACACAGCTTTACCAAAAGGCGCCGATAAATATTTCATGTGTTAATTCTAGATGGAATTTAAATTCAATCTACAGACATTTTGAAAATAAACTTGCAGAATCAAGCGATGTTAGAGACTGGGAGAATGTTTTGTGAATTTCTGTTGTGATTGCCAATAATAAAAAGTGTCAAGTGAAAATGTGGTAGTTCTGTGTTATGACAATTTATTCTGGGGCCATGCCACTCAGAATTTCTTTTCCATTTCTTTCTATCTTGTGGGCTATTTGAAAAGCAGACTCATGGGCACACTGGGGGTAGATAACAGCAGACGAAAGCAGTCAATGTGGTCACACACAAACTGAAGTTTCTGAGGTGTCACTAAGCAGAGAATATGGAAGGTGGAAGGCATCAGGAACACAGTCTGTGTGTTTCTCCTTGAAACGAACTTTTGTTTCCTCAAACCAAATTCTACCCTCAGGGGTCAGCTCAATATCTACATACTTCAAGAAGCTTTCTTCACAATGGGCCACTGGCATTCTAACAATTACATGGAAGTCAAGGTGTCTTATTGTCTGTGTGGTTTCAGAACTACATATGTCAAATCCCCCAGGGCAATTTTTAAAAATACCAATTCCCAGGCATCTGTCTGGGACCTACCAAATCTTAAACCAGGGGGATGGAGCTTTGGAATCTTCATTTAAATACATTCCCAGCACAATTCCCCTATATAGTAAATTTTAAGACCCCTACCCCACAGCCTCCAGCCTAGATCTATGCACATGTTAGAAGTTCAATAAATAGTGACTTAGTGTTTGGGGCCATAGATGAGGGGGATATACTTAGAAAGGGAAAACATGAGCACAAAGGATAAACACAGCTTATTAGGAAATGCAAGAGAGAGTAGAGACAGAGGGAGACCAAGGGAACAGAGAAAGCAGACATGTAAAATGAAAGTGATGACACCACACAGAAAAGTACCATAGATGTAGTCAGGTACTAGAAAGAAATGCTGCCAAAAAAAAAAAACCAAAACAATCAACAACAACAAAAAAAAATGAAAGAGAAAAATCATTAAGATAAAATAAGTGTTTGCTATTATAAGGGCAAATGGGAAGCAGATGTGGCTAAAGCTGTTGAGCACCTGCTTCCTACATGGGAGGTGCCGGTTAGGTTCCTGATGCCTCCTGGAAAAAAGCAGGAACAAACAACAAGCAAAACAACTGAAAAAACCAACTCAGGGGAGCCAATATGGCTCAGTGGTTGAGCACCAGTTTCCCACATATAAGGTCCCGGGTTCAATCCCCAGCCCCCAGAACCTAAAAAAAAAAAAAAGGCAAATGGGCATTCTTTTTTTTATTTACAAATTCACATAACTGTGTTACTCAATCTAAAAATGCTGACAAAGGTGACTGAAAAAAATCTCATCTTACTTTGTATTCAGAAGGAAAAACAAGCAAAATACTTCTTTCTAGCCACAGTCAAATGATCAAGTTTGTAAGGAACAAAATCACTATATTGTAGGTTTTTTTCCCCCCGATTCCCTCTATACAATTTACAAAGTACATTTAACTTGATACTCCTAAAGAGCTATCACTTTCTTTGCACTTTAAACAATAAAAGCACATGGAAATCCAGGTTTTTATCTACAATAAAAGATAAATTCCTCTAAAAATCATTTTGAAAATATGGGTATTTTACCTCCAAAAAGTGAACTAACAATTTTAATGGAAACAAACAAATAATAATAAGGTATATTATTATGTTGTAAAATCAACCAATCGTGATAAAACCAATATGTTGTTAAAACATTCTAGTAATTTGTAATAGGGAAAAACAAGGAAACCTAAATATCTAAGCAATAAAAAAACCTGGTTAAGCAAAATTTTAAAAGACCAATCGAACAAAATAATATTCAATTATGAAAAGGCACTTAGATGAATATTTAATGTATGGGTAAAAATTCTAATATAAAGCAAAATAGTTTTGTTTTTTCACCTCAACCCTGTTGTCAAGTTGAAAATATTGCATGTGAAAATATTAAGATGAATTAATATTTTAAATAGCTATCTATTACTATTTTCTTCTGGGAGATTTTTTTTGATTTTCAACTTTCCTAAAATGTACATTGACTTATAGGCTAACAAAAACAAATATGATTATATTCTGCTTATATTTTCCAAAATGTTCATTTTCCATTGTGAAATTTCTTTTTTGTTTCTTTTTGGTGATATTTCTATAAAGATGGCAGGTCTTCTTAAAACTGATTAAAATAAAAAGAATAATTGCACAAATCTATCGTGTTCTAGCTTATTCCATTAACTTGATTAAATTTGCTGTAATGTTGGTGATTATAGTTACTCCTTATGAGTGAATGATTTCTGAAATTCTATGCTTTTTCGTAAAGTAATATAATTCCTATTTACTTTTCATGGAGCCAGGTCTAACATATGCATTAAATAATGGATGAATAACTACAAACATCGGGACTCCAGTAAGGGCCAGGGTCTTTGTTAGCCTTTGAGGAATATAATAATTGGCACCAAATCAACTTGTAAAACACATTGGCTAAAGGAACTTTTGGTAATGGGAAATGGGTATTTGTTTAGATCATAAAATATGTATGTAGAGAAAACCGAATTTGCTCTTTTGAGCTGTGAATTAACTTTCCAGCCTTGTGCTTATCTCCCTTCTACTATTCATATATGTGCTGTCACTGCACTCTCAAAAAAAAAAATTACGTTTAAATGATGGAGTCACCTATTTTACATTTGATCCACACACAATGTGGAAATTCTTCCCTCAGTGACTCAGGAGATAGTAACCCAGGAATCAGACCTGTGAAAACCGAGCAACACTAATGTTATCTTTAGATCTCATTTATCCTAAATTTATACAAGAAATCACATGGAATTTCTTCTCTTTCTTCAAAATAACTTTATTGCAAATTCAAAAAAAAGAATAAAACAACAGAAAAAGCAGGTCAACAAGTTATACAAGCATTACACCTAAAAAGTTCTGTCCAGGCACTTTTACTTCATCTAATCCCAACTACTAACGCAGTTGTTCCTCTAGTATTCTGAAAGGTACACAGATTAGCTAAATAACATTGTCAGGGTCTTCTTATTAATGAAAAAAAATGAAGAAGAGAAAAGAAATGTTTAATCATATTCATATCTCATACAACCAAACCGCATATTCTTTTTTTACCTTTAGCATTAATACAGTACCAACTTTGCTTTTGTTAAAGAAACATTACAATGTTGCTGTTAACTACAGTCTATAAATTACATGAGTTGTATTCTCCCATGTATCACCACATTCTTAACACCTTGTAGTAGAAGAACATTCTTGTATTTATATTATTAGCCAGAATCCTCTGCCAAAATCATTGTTATATATTCCCTATAATATCCTCCAGCTGTTCTCCAACTAACATTAATATCCCTAGACTACATTTCTTCTCTAAATTGCAACAAAATATATTAAGCATTTACTATGTGCCAGGCCCTAAGAAGTTCCCAGTTCTCACAGCTTCCCACAAAAAACTTATTTTACATGTAAAAAGACAGAGGCTCAGAAAGTTTAAAATGCTTACATGGGTAGGGGAGAGGAATCCAATAATCTGTCCCTGGGCATTTTGAGACTGGAGATGCTTAACTTCAAGGCTGCATGAAATGTTTGGCTAAAGGATTCCCACTTCACAACTGTGAATTTTGATATTTGGATTTTATAAGACAGGAAATACCTGTCAATGTTGTTGCTGTTTTTCTTTATTTTTAAAGGAGCTTTAGATTACATAAATGTTACATTGAAAATACAGGAGATTCCCATATACCCCACCCTCTCCCCTTCCCACACTTTCCCCCATTAACAACATCTTTTATTAGTGTGGTACATTTTGTAACAATTAATGAACACATATTGAAGCATTGCTACTAACCATGGTCTATAGTTTACATTATGGTTTACACTTTACACCGCACAATTTTATAATTTTACAATTTTTCACCACACATTGACTAAATGTATAACAGCTAAATACAGAGAGCATCTACAACTGCAAGCAAGACAGTTCCATCCATGGGATCCAAGCCCCTCTCAATCGGAAGCAGAGTGGGCATCACCATTCCAAAATCCTCAAGATTGAGGAATGAACTAACATAAGAGGGGAATGCAAATATGGACTAAAGTAGACTTATTATTATTCTAGTAATGGGAGAACTTGTAACATTGATATAAAGACAGTGGTCACCGGAGGTTCTGAGGAAAGGGAGAGAGAAGAATCAATGTAACATGGAAAAATTTTGGGACATTGGAATTGTTCCGCATGATATTGTCAATGCTTTTTTATGTTGAGAAATACAAAATTAACTTTTCTATCCTTGTAAACCTTGTATCTTCTAGCATTAAAAAAGTTAAAAATTCCTTCCTATTTTAAAAATACGAATTAAATTTTAATCTTGATTTCCCGCTTTCCTCGGTATTTGCCTTCTCTTTTGCTCCATGAAACTATCCATTTCAGAGGTTCTCGTCAGCTTTGAAGACCTTTTTGAAGAGAGCCATACATATGGAAAGGAGAAATAGGCTGGGACCATAGGGAAAGCGTTTGGAAAAACAATCAGTAACTTGAATACGGACTAGTAGGAAAGCAAAGAAAGATTTCCTACTCTCACTGATCTGTGCTCTGCTGAGTTGAAGCTGTTCAAAATGCTGGCCACAGATCCAGCCTTAGCCCATACAAGGGGACTTCACTCCCTTCTGTTCCCCGCTCCTCAGGCTAAGGACATCAGGCAGTATCTCCTGAGGCACAAGATCACCATCATCCCAGTCTTTGGTGCAAGCAGTCAACATTGAAGTCTGTTTCTTAAGCATGTGAGCATGGGGAACAGATTCACTTCACATGTCAAGCCTTTTATCTGCTGATATGGCTTTTAAAATGTTGGCCCCAAAGAATGACATGTGAGAAAACTTGTGAATAATCTTGATTTTGAGGGTAGAGAGAGAAACATGAATTTCAAGGAAGGCCAGAAATCAAAGTGAAACATCTTGAAATCAAAATGAACCTCCAAAATGCAGGCAAACAGAACATGAGTGAGAAGGAACTAAATACATCCTCTAAAGCCAAAAGCATTAACCACAAAATTCAGCTTCAGTCAACCAAACTAAGAGTATCAAAACCACTGTTCTGATATACCACTTTTACCACAAAAAAGGTATTACTATATTAAAATTGAAGATTATGGAGGTACATAGAAAGTTTTTTAAAATCCACTAAGGAGTACACTAGTAGAAGAAATAAGGTACCAAATTTGATAAACCACAATTACAGTAATGGGGCTAAGTTTATTTATTCATTTATTCAGCCTGCTAAAAATAAGACAAACTCAAAAGATCTCTTTTTTTTCTTTCAGCATCATATAGTGGAGGGTAGCAATGGCTAGAAACTTAAAGAATTTGCATTTTTGGCTTCGACTACAAAATATTTGCATGATCCTCTGTTACCAACAGTTTTCCTGTTATTATTGATTCAATAGTTGACGAATTACTATCCATCTGGTCTCATTGTGCTATGCTTAAAGATAGTCTGTAAAGGGAGCTATACCCAAAAGAAAATGAAATTATTAAATATTTTAAAAGTTATGAACACTTCCAACTACAATCAAGATATGTTCGTAGATCTCAAAGTCTTATTTGCAAGATCCCCTGGTCACAGCTCCACACCTCCACTGGTGTGTTGGAACTACCAGATGGGAGAGGCAAAGAAAGAATTGCTAATAGCTATATCCCCATATCCCAATCTGTATAGATTATGCAATTATCTAATTCTATCTCATACAATACTGTCCATTTAGAAATCCAGATCAGCACAGCAAGCCATGATACAAAGCTGCACATATTATACTCCAAAAACAAAGTTCACAATCTACAGCTAGTGGCTACATCTATATTCTCAAACAACAGGCATTTTTTCATCTTATTTTTCCATTGTCAAAAGCTCTTTTTTTAAGAGAAGATGAAATCATGGGAGGGGTATTATAAACAGTGGCCCTCTAGTGTCCCAAAGGCACATGTCCTTCATAAAAAAGGAAGTAGATACTATCTTGAGAAAAGAAAGGAATATTCAAGGAGCTGTTTCTCATTCCCTAGGACATGGATTCAAAGCCATGCTGAATGTTAATAAGAAACCTGATGCTATTAGTCACTGATGTAGATACATAAATGGAAATGGTAAATGTAGGAAGCATTTTAAAAACTGAGTTTTAAAACATGTGAGAGAAATGAACTAGCTAATGCACTTAGCCCAAATGTCCTAAAAATCACTAAACTATTAAAAGTCTATCTGATTAGAAACTAGGGAGGGAAAGAAATTCGGTGTGTTTCCAAAATGACAGAAAAAAGAAAAATGTTCAAGATTTTAATATTATGGATTTTAGTTGGTATAGGGCTTCCGAATAATGTATGGTTAATTAAAATACTACAAATTGTGCATTAAAGTTTAATCACCCTTTTCTATAGCTTTCAGAGATGTGTTTAATTTGCTATGCAAACCTGAATATATTAATATATGTCTTCTGGAAATAATTCAATATCTAGTAACCACTCAGTATGCTAAGATTGATTATGCCTCTACATGAATAGCTAGTAATAAAAGAACTTGCTATTAGCATATAAGGGTGCAATTCATTTTCAAGTTATAGAATAACATGATGTAAATGGTGAAATGTAATTCCATTTTCAGAATGTACCCTTTGGATACCTTCTCATTATAAATATATATAGAGAGAGAGAGAGGGAGAGAGAGAAAGAGGGAAAGAAAGAGAGAATTTAACCCTTTCCTACCTGATTGCATTAGATACACAGATTCTCATTAAAAAAAAAATACAATTCAACAAGCTTAAAATGAGTTTAAATTTGTGTAGTGATTTGTAAAAGGAACTTCAACTAAATGCTTGATGGCCAAAAAAGAACTTCCTAGGAAATGGTAAACTACTGAAATTCATTTGAAATATAAATTGCATCTAGTTCTCTAATCATGAATAAAAGACACTCCAGAAAAAAAAAAAACCAAAACTTGAAAGTAAACCTCAAAGTTTCTCACCTCCGTGATTTTCCCCAAGCACACAGAGGCCAAAAGATTTGTATAAGGGTTCCAAAAGGGACTACTCTAAAACATGAAGCCTGTCACCGTGCCATGAGTAGGACATTTTGAGATACTCTATTGTGTAAACCACCAATTTACAAAAGTTAGTTACTTTATCTTCAAGAGGAATCCTTACATTAAATCTAGCCAACATTGGTTTTAGTGATTGCTTCAGTTATTGAATTTACATTGCAAGAACCCTGCTTTAAGGTTTCCATGGCAAAAGCATAAAGGAGTGACCTTGCTAATCACAAGCATCTGCTTCTCCGGGACTTCTTGATGTTCCTCCCTGATTTAAAGTTTTGGTAATGGATGGTGTGATCGGACCACAACATTGAGAATGTACTTAATACCACCAAATTATACACTCAAGAATGGTTAAAGTGGGAAATGTTTATATATATTTTATCCCAATAAAACCTTTTAAAGCAGAAAAAGAGAGGAAGAGAGAAACTTGGCCTTTCCCTCCTGCTCTAGAGGTTTCTACAGGAGACTATCACGCTTGAGCAGCAGCCTTTCTGTGACCATGAGGATTAGGCAAAGAAAACTATGGAAATATGAATCTGAGCCCCGACCATGTTCAGATGCTGAACCAACCCTGGTTTCTGTGGGCAAAAGAAATCCCTATTGTGTAAGCTACCTCCATTCGGGAATTC
>JAQZBX010003537.1:0-22212 GCA_029593785.1 Cabassous unicinctus | reverse complement strand
GCCTTCTCAGCACAAGTTTTCTAATATCGGAAACATTGTGTTCTCATTCCACAGCCCTCTCTCCACCTAAAAAACAATTAATAAAACCAGTATCATCACAAAAAGCGCCTCTTGGTAAGAAATGCATCACTCAAGTGCATACTTTATAGAATTAATTCCCAGTTCCCATGCCCCACACAACATGGGCAGGTAAAATATGTGTTTTTCTTTCTAGCTAAGACTTTAGTTGCCTTTTACTTTTCCCCTTTTCAACGTCTGGTTTTAAATCTGGGGCACCATCTTCCAAGTTTCCACAAACTATTGTCATTTACAAATTTACCACCTGCACGTTTCTTTCCCATACATAACAATTATTCACAAATTTTCCAAATTTTTTCTTCACTTCTTTTACTTATTCTTTATTAACAAATTAATTTTTCTCTGTTTCTCTTGTATGCTGCAATGTCCCCTAGCAAGGCTTAAATCCAAACCACTACACTTTTTTCTCACTTCAATCTTTACTTCTCCTCACAGGCCTATCTGAAATTGCTAAGTGATTACTTACACCAGTTGTTTTTCTTCATCAACAAAAATGATCGACCTGAGGATCGATTTCCACAAGTCTGAGGGAAACTGCAAATACAGAACCATGTGGTATCCTTTTTACTCTGCATAATACTAAACCTGCAATTCTAAGGTAAGTTTGGTACAAGTGCTCGTGTTAGGCGCGCCTCTCGTTGACCATGTGATGTCATGGCACAAAATGAGGGTTCCTGTTTCTGATTATTGCCTGGCAGGTTGTTCTTTGCTCTTCAGTAATCCATGGAATTACTGCATTACTTGGAGTTCTAATTAATTATGTGCCAGAATCACAGAACTGAAGATCTGGAAGTCTCCAGTGTAACCCAGGCTGAACAAAGACACGACCTGGCTACCTCAGGAGAATGTAAGTGGCACCCAGGAAAGCGTGACAGGTATTTTTAGCTGGCATTGGTAACAGACAATGAGAGACTTCATAAGTGGATTTTCTCAACTGGAATCCAGAGACAGAGGAAACTTCTGTAAGTGGGAAACTTAAGTAACAGAATTGAGGAGTATGAGGTTAATTATGGGACTGGGCACTCCAACCCATTCTAGAAAATTCCTACAAAAGAATTGGCGGGTTTCTTGAGCCACCCACATTTCTGATAGCTTAGATCTGGGGCATTTTAAGTGAATCAATTTGTCTAATAAAGAAGGACTTACAGGAAAAATAGATTCTAAGCTTAATTTTATACAAAGAACATAAGTAATTTCCAAAGGGTCACACATCAATTAGCAGAGTCAAACCTCAGGCCACGTTGTTCTAATATACAGACCATCTATAGAGCACCTCCTTGGAACTTTCTGTGATTGTGATACCTTCAATTCACAGGCCATTCTTTGTACCCAGTTAATCATCTTATCTATACAACTATGTTTCATAAATGATGATCATCAACTGTCTCACTGTTCATTTACTGACTGATATAGCAGGAAGGGAGTCTTGTGTGTTAGAAAAGTTGGGACAGTATTGGTCACCAGGAAATGGGTTGCAGTTAAGAATTCATTTATACAGACAGGGGTGTAAAATACAATGAGTTATAAGACATGCTGTGGAGAGGAAAAGCAGATAAAATGGAGAGAAGTAAACCTGGCTAGGCCTGAACGAAACATAAGAATGGAGTAATCAGCCAGACTTTAATGCAGGTGTTTTATTAAAAAGTGGACTTATAAGTCCAATTCACTAATATTTAATTCAAGGATAAAATATCTAAAATATCAGTCTAAGCTGTAATAAAAGAAAATAAGTTCTGCTCAAAAAAGTGAAGCCCACAGAACTATCAGAGAAAAGAGAGAAAAGAGATCAAATCCAGGCCCAGAACAAATGTGCACTTTCCTCCTCCTTGTTCCCAGAGAACTTCCTTTCTACCAGCCTTAAAGTACTGATCACTTTATCATCCTTGAATCCTTTGAAATATCTTTAGAATGAAAGAAATGAACCATCCATTTTTCATTCAAACTCAGGAAGCCTGAACCTAAGCAAGTCAAAGTATAAAAAGAGCTTTCATCCTGAGAGATTTCAATTTTGCATTCCCCTGGACTTTTTGGGTTGTAAAGTATATTAAAATTAATAAATATCCACAATGGAAAAAGTCAAACCTGTCCTTAGATCTCTCCCTCAAAAGATAATTCTCATACTCAAATCCGCTTCAGCTTAGTTTCAGAAGACACCTGAACTTGTAGAAGAAAACCACAAGAATAATGTGTGTTTACAGTTAGTTATGTTTCTGGTCTGGGCCAAATTAATCTCCCCGTATGTATTTTGAGAAAGCATTCTAAACTTGGTGGTGGGATTTGCTTTCAATACACAGCCACAACTGGGTCACAACTGAGTCACTGACAATCTCAACATGGGGACTAGCTCTAAACTGAACAGTCAAGAGGTTAATGCAGGTAATGAGGTATTGCTCCCTGCTGGAATGTGCTTTGTGCCTGAGTCATCAAAGAAGCAGAGCCCATCATTCTAGAGGTGGTGTATCCTCAGATCAACACCAAAAGTCATTTTAAGAACACATGCACTGTAACTGCAAGCAAGATAGTCCCATCCATCGGCCCCATGGGATCTAAGCCCCTCTCAATTAGAGGCAGGGTGGGCATGACCATCCCCAAATCCTCAAGACTGGGGAACGAACAATGGACTAAAGTAGACTTACTATTATTCTACTATAGGACGTTATTATTCTAGCAATGGAAGAACTCTTATCATTGACATAAAGGCAGTGGCCATCAGAGGTTCTGAGGGATGGGAGACAAAAGAATACGTGTAATATGGGGACATTCTTGGGACATTGGAGTTGTCCTGCATGATATTGCAGTGACAGATACAGGCCCTCATATATTTTGTCATAAGCTACAAAATTGTGCATGACAGAGTATAAACTATAATGAAAACTGTAATCCATAGTTAGTAGCAATGCCTCAATATGTGTTCATCAATCATAACAAATGTACCACACTAATGAGGGATGTTGTTGATGTGGGAAAGTGTGGGAGGGGGAGGGAGTAGAGCATATGGGAATCCATTATATTTTTTATGTAACATTTATGTAACCTAAAGCTTCTTTAAAAATAAAAAAAATAATTAAAATAACAACAACAAAAGAACACATGCAATAGAGGTTGCTAATTGTTGCACAATATCCATTCTGCCCCTCTTCCTTTTAATAAGAGAACCACCAAGTTTATGCCTCCCTTGCAGCCAAATGAGGCTATCTAATTATGTTCTCACTAATGACATATGAATGGATGGGATATGTGCAAGTTCCAGATTGTATCCATATATATATAAGCCTTATATATTGTATATGCTTTATATTTCTTTTTCCCTCCTTGAGCAAATGAGTTATGAATATGGTGGTAATGAGCAATCTTGCACCATGAAGATGAGAGAAAACCAAAGGTAACAATGGATGGCAAGATATCTGACAAACATGGCAGATCCCTGGATCTCTGGATATCTTGTGGATCAGTGCAAACAACCCACTGGACTATTTACCACTTTGGACTTATATGTGAGAAATAATTTTCTACCTTGTCTAAGAGGCAAATGCCATGTTACAGTCCTGTATAAGTTAGGGTAAGTAATGCTAGCTGCTATATCATTATACTCAAAATTGCAGTGACTTAACACAACAGAAGTTTGCAAATATAGGCAAAAAGTCCATTCTTGTACTAAATCCAAGCTCAGTGTTTGGAGTAAGCATCCCAAGGGGTGATTCAGGGTTTCAGGCTCCTTACCTCTTCTGAGTCCACCAGGATCAACATGTGTTTTCCATGGTCACTGTACTCATCTGTATCAAGCTTTGGAAAGAGGCAAGATCATGGAGAAAATGGAAGGGTTTAATGAGCCAAACTTGGGCATGGAGTGCATCTCTTCCACTCACAGTCCATGTATTCACCCACCTACAAGTGAGGCTGAGGAAAGCTCTGAGCCCAGAGAGAAGAGGAAACCAGTTTGGTGAATAGTACAATGGACTCTGCCACAGCATTCAAACCAAATTATACCTCTTCTCCAGCCTGACCCTGGTATATATAGTGGACAGCTACCTTGCTACCTAGATTAGTCTTGACGTAAAGAATTGTGAAGTAACATCTGAAAATCACCCATGTTAGCAGTAACTAGGTGTGTGGCTAATCATCTATGATGTATTAGACAGGGAGGACAATTCCAGTAAGCACATGCAACCTGCAACAACCAGAGGTCCATTGTTTATGGGCATACAAAAAATAGTGGGGAGCTGATAACGAATAATATGAAGACATCAAATAATGAAAAGACCATGAACTCAAAATCTGTCACCACTTCTGCTATTCACACACTACCTACCAATGTAGAGAAGTTTGCTAAATAAATAAACTAAATCTACCATCCTTTCAGTAGCAGTTTATCAATAAGATACTTTGCACAGTTAAAATTTCAATTTTCTATAATGTTTGGTGTATTAATGCGCCAAAGTGGTGCCAAAGCAAAGTACCAGAAATCTGTTGGCTTTTATAAGGGGTATTATTTGGAGTAAAAGCTTACAGCCCCAAGGCCATGAAAAGTCCAACTCTCACCCAGGTCAGCAGCCACATGTTGAAGCATGAAGGTGGGCAATCTCTGTGAGGTTTCAGCCTTCCCCTCTGGGCTTCCTTTCTCAGGCACAGCTGTCCCTCTCTCTTCCCAAGGTCAGTGGTAAGCTCTCAGGCAAAATGACTCCTCTCTCCCCAGAACTTAGGTGTTTCAGCCTTCTTCTTTCTGTCACATGGCCAGATCAAAAATGATCTGTGTCTTCTTGTGTCTTATATGAGACCCAGCAAGTATGCAGAGATTCAATCAGCGTCACACCTACTGAAGTAGTCAAATCAAAAGCCCTAATCTTAACAGGTAATCTAATCAAACACACCTCTGTTGAATTTAATGCAATCAAAGGGTATCACATCAGAGGAATAGATCAGTTTATAAACATAATCTTTCTTTCTTTAGAATTCATAAAATAATCTCAAATTACCACATTCGGCTATTGAAAAATTCTGAATACTTTCTTACCTACAGTGTCTGTCCATTCTGGGAAAGACATTCAAATGAAGGATAAAGTTTAGAAAACACTTAAAAATGTGCAAGCCACCAAAATACTCTGACATTTTTAATAGTTGGGGAAAATCATTTTTACCATGCTTCAATACGTCAGCTAAAGGCGTTTTTGTTTCATCTCTTTATAAAATCCCCTTTGGGGATGAAAACAAGCTTGAGAAGTTTCAGTCAACAGTGTAAATTGGGAGTTTGTTTTAAATAAGCCATTGAAAACTGCAGTTTAGAATGAAATTATCATCTCAGCCATTACCGCAGGGACCCACAGAACACTTGCAATAATAGCTGTGCTTTGTAATAACATCATTTCCATGTAAGTTATACTTTTCTCATTTTTAAATTTAACTAACCTGCTGCAGGAAATCAAGCATCTTTTCACTTTTCATTTTTCTAGGCCCAGATAAGAACATGATAATGACTATCAATACTCTTGCAATGATAAAACACAAAATTACTAGTAAGAAGACTGACCAGTAAACATGATATTCTCCCAAGCCCATAAATTTTTAAAAATAATATACTTTAACAGGATGGTATAATCTAATATGTAATGATAATTGAAGTGATCCAGAAAACTGAATCATAGCTCTGCTGAATGTCTGAATGTGGAGCCTTGCTTCATTGAAGAGAGATCCAGAGGGAGAGAGAAGGAGACAAGGGTCCAGGTCTCAAAGGAGGGAATTTACTGTGTCAACAAAGAAATCATCATTCATTTATTACTTCAACAGACATTTACAAAGTGACAATTACATGCCATGACAAGACAAGGCTGTACAGAGAATGGAATGTATGGTCGTATGGCAAAGATGACACACACAAGCATGCATGCATACAAAAACACAGACACAGAAACACAGATACACATCACACACACACACACACAAACACACACACTGTAAACCAGGAATTTTAACACTATGGGAAGATACATTTCAGGGAAAGTTTAGGATGCTCTGAGAATACAGGGAGATGGAGTCAAGTTTTGTAGGTGTCAGAAAAGCTTCCTGAAGCAGGAGACATCTAAGATCAGAGCTGAAGAATGCACACGTGCTAGCCAGGCTAAAGGAAAGAAAACAGAATTTCCCAGACACAGGTTAAATGAGAGAGAGCAGTGCTCTAGAGATTGAGAGATGGTCTGTCTGGGATGAGGGTAGAAATCGAGGCAGGACTGGCAAGAGATCAGCAAAGAGAGAGATTAATGGTGAAATGTCTTAGAAAAGAATTTTAAATTTTTAAAGTGCAACAGACAAAAATTGCTCTGGAAATACAGCATTTCTAATCACTGCAGATTCTTTCCTACATTGCTAACATAATCTTCTGAGATACTAAATTTGACATTATCCAGAATTTACAAATTAGCAGTTAATTCTAATCTCACAGCTGAAAAGAATTTTAGGTATGTTCCTAACTCTTTGTGTTTACAGATGTAAATAGAGATATGTGTGATCCTCAGTGTTTTGGATTTGCACATGCAATTCATCACCTCTTTCTATGGTCAACAAACTTTCTTGATTAATTGATCTAAACTAAAACAATTTGTATTTCATATATAATTCCAAATGAACACCAAGGAAAATAGCCCAGAACTCCAAAAATTGAAATGGGGATATTAGAGCAAGACTAAATCTTTGCCAAAGGTCCCCTAATAAAATGAGATCCCCTTTAAGTGAAGGACAATTATATGAAGTAACAGGTCGTATTGCCTCTCCTCGGAAACTTCAAAAGAAAGAGCTGTGCAAACAGAGGGAAACTGTGCATCACCTCTAGAGAGTAAGGGAGGAGGGAGCCATTGGATTTACAGAAGTTTCTGGAAAATTCTGCTAAATACAAATGGAATCAAACAGATAAAGGTTCTTAGGGGAATCCTTCAGCCCAACCCAAAAATGCAGCACTGTCTCCCTGGAAGTACGGACGACCCTACTTACAACTTGTACTGAAATCCCTATTATCTCTCTGTTTGTATGAAAAGCTTATAAAGCATGGTTGTTTGGAGCTATGAACCCCAGAAATACATGTCCTTGAACTTAATCCATTCCTGTGGGTGTGGACCCATTTTAAGTAAGATCTCTTCAAGATGCCACTTCAGTTAAAGTGTGTCCCAAATGGTCTAATCTGGATTACTGAAACCCTGTATCAGCAGAATGAAAGTCAAACACAAAAGCCAGAGGGAGAAACCAGAAGCTGAAAGTCAATGGAACGGAAGTGGGAGGAGAAGGGAGAAGCCAGAAGAGGCTGCCATATGCATTGACAGAGGAGCCAAGGACCAAGGACGGCCAGCAACCAGCCCCAGAAGGCTGTTCTTCAGGAAGAAAGCATCACGTTGATGACACTTTGATTTGGATGTCTCCTAGCCTCAAATCCATTGAGGTAGTAAATTTCCATTGTTTAATCCAACCCATTGCACAGTATTTGCTTTAGCAACAAGGAAACTAAAACACAGCAGTAAAAGAGGAGGATTGTCCTTTAAAATACAGGACATCTAGATAAATGTAAATTTCACATAAACTACAGATTTTTTTAGTGTGTCTTAAATATTGCATGTAGCACAATTTTTCTAAGATAATGATGTGTTGTTTATCTGAAATTCAAATTTCACTGGAGGTCCTGCATTTTTATTTGCTAAATTTTAGTCACCTCCCTAACCAGGAGGCAATCAAAGGACTTCTTCTGATAGTCAACTAAAGTGGTACAAAAAGCTAGAACAGCTATGCACAGAGAGTACATACATCCCAACTCCAGAGTGAATAATAGGAAGTGCATATTTTTTTGAGAAACTTCAATGAAAATCATTTTGCTCAACACTGTATTTAAGGCCCCCAAATGCCCCTGAATGTTAGTAATTGAGAAGAAAGGTTTCGTTGAACAAAAGGTTAAGAAAAATTCTTTTTCTAAAGAAAATATCGACTCTTTAAAGGCAATGTGAAAGCCTTGGTAATTTTCTCTATGTGTACTTATGCTTACACATATATACACATTCAAAATGCTGACAGTATATATATGGTACCTTTTATTAAAAAGATAAAATATCGAAGATTTCAACGCATGAAAACAAAATATTTCTTAGTTTGGTCACTACTTCCTAAAACATTGATTCACACTCTTAAAAAGCTAATGAATATTTTCACCCTTGAAATCCCATAACAACAAACAATTATAATTGCCAACATCTTCATAAAACAAATACTGCAACAGATAATTACTTTTTACTACTAACTAATTATAGAAGAATGAGGAAGGCAAAAAGAAAATGTACAAACTGCATTTTTAAGGAGGTGGTTTATTTAATCATGCAATAAATATTTGTCAGACCCTTTCTATGTCCAGGGTACTGGGGTTAAATATGTAAACAAGACTGATCTCATCCTGTCCTCACGGAGCTCTTCACTTAGAGGAGGAGATAGACAAAATACAAACAAACATATATGACAATTAGTGCTCTGAAGGAAACAGATAAAGCACAGTGAATTTGGGTTGGAGGCATGTAGTTTAAAAGAGTGCTCAAGAAAGGTCTCTGGAACTCTAGGGGAAGATAATATAGGAGGTGAAAGATGTGAGGGAGCAAGTCTTGGCAGAAAAAGACATCATCATTCCATGCACAAAGGTCCCAAGCCAAGAGAGAACTTGGTATGTCCAAGAAGCTGAAAGGGCTCTGTGGCTTGAGCATGGTGACTGAAGAGCCACCAACACTATATAATGGAGGCAGAAGACAAATCAGGACATGGTTAGGAGATGAAATGCTATCCTAAATAACTGCAGGGTCATAAGCAAGGAACTGTAAAATGAAACTATGCATTGTTTGAAGTGATCATTCTGGCTGCTGTGAAGAGAACTTATGGGACATGATGAAGAGTGGGAATGGAGGATTATTTAGGAGGTGAGTGCATTGGTCACAGTGAGAGAAGACGTGTTTGGAACCAGGACTTTAGGAACAGAGTTGGAAGAGGTGGGCAGTTCTAGGGGAAAAAAGGAACCAAGGAGAACTCAGGTGTGAGGATGGGGCTCAGTGAAAGTGTGTACTAATTATATACATTTGAGTGTTGCCAGCATATTGATGACACTTAAGGCTCTGGGAATGGGTGAAACCATCCGGGGAGAAAATGCCGAGAGAAAGAAAAGAAAGAGCCCAAGTCTAAACCTTAGGCAGGGAAACAAGACATAGCAATGGCGCCACCATGGGCAAAGTATCCACGTTACAGGAAGGACGAGAGTTTTGTTTTCCAAATGAAAGAAAAATAGATGGTTACAGCTTCTGCTGCTTTTCCTGGTCCTCCCTCCTTCCTAAATATGTGGGGGGGAAAAACACATATTTTTTTTCATCAATGACAAGCACTGGAAGGGCAGGTGTGCTAACATGCCCCAATCCTTTATCTCCGATCTCTGGCAAACTTTAATAATTAGTTTGCTAGTTGAGGCCTCCTGAGTAAATGAAACTCTGTCACTTCATAGGAATTCTCATGTTCAGCCTAATGGATTTTTTTGGTCTCCAGCTCAGATAATGTTTCTATATTGTCCAAAGTAGCATGAACAATTTTGTTAGCCTAACTTCCCACAATTTCTCCCTCAAAATTTCTGAATTAGCATGCATAAGATTTTAACTATCCTGTTTAAAGCACATTAAAAATCATTATTCTTCACTGATACTACTTACATTTTAAAAATTTAGCTTGAAATTCCATTTCCCCATTTAAAATAGTTGCTAATTAATCACTGACATGAAAAACACAAGAAGAAAATCACTTTTAAGGCTTGAGTTTACTGATAAACACAAGAAGAGAAGAAAGTTACTGCTAAGTTTGGATGTTCACATGCATTAACCATTTAATATACAAAATGAGTTTTAAGTTTAACTTATTCATTTGCATTTTAAAGTATCTGTTTAGGCCATGTTTGCATGTTTGCAATCATCCTTTTTGGACAAAACTTAGTTGATGCAAACAAGAAAAGCTACCAAATTCTTACTTTATATATATGTTCTGTCCTCTTCTGTTTGATTCTCTTCCTCTATCTGTTTAATGCTGGTGGATCTCATCCCTTTCCCCATCTCCAATGTATTCCTTTCCTCTCTTTCCTTGTCGCCCTATACATTTGGTGTGGTTGATGAACTTACAAACTAACATTTCAATATTTTCACCCATCTTTCCCTTATTAGCTCCAGACTTACACAGTCTGCACAGCTCTGGTTAGATCATTTATTACATAATCTAAGTCTCTCTTTTATCATATATAAAATGGGCAGAATCATATTGACTTTAGAGAGTTGATGCAAGGAGCAAATGAGAACTCCTGAGAAATACCTAGGACAGCCATCAGGCACATAGTAGCTACTCAAGAAACATTTTACGGCCTCGTTCCCTTCTTCTTTTTAAAGGCTGTAGGTTATCTGTGGTTAATTCCATAGTAGTAGAGAGGAGCTACAGGATTCTAATGAAAGTAACACAGAAAATCCAGATCAGCAGATTGAACCACCCATGTGGGAGAACCCCCAACCATCATATGATAGAGAAACCAGGATGGATAAGCTGGACCTTAGTAAAGATGGGGTAGGGAAACCCCAGCTGTCACCTTTTTCATTAAGAACAAGAAATTAATAAAAATTCAGATAATTTCGCAGTGCCTAAGACTTCTCTTTTATTTTACCTTCTACTAAATGGGATTTCTTTTAGAATATATAAATAATCACTGTGTTTAAAGTACAAATTATTGAAAATAAATATTTTGATGGAAGCAAGGTTAGTTGCATCATCATATAATAATCTTTTACAACTTTACTTTAGTTTTCCTTGGCTAATGAGAAGTAAACCAAGGCATTTACTGCATGTTAACTCTGAGTGTATTTATGCCAAATAAAGGCAAAATGACCCCCTGGTGTACTAAGTAGCTGTGATTTGCAGTAGTTGGGCACAAAAGGGGAGGAAAATTGACTTATCACATGGTATTGGTGGGATGTGTGTGCCAAACACAAAAGATCCTGGGCTACAACAGTCACCACCAAATTTATATTGTATGCAATGGTTTTAATTTCTGCACAGCAACATCATCCATCATATTAATGTTAATTTCCATTTTCAAATTTTGCAATTTTTGTACTTATTTTGTAAGTTTCCTTATGAATAAACATATGTGTGTTCATGATTCCACATTTGTGCTATTATAAATCTGCTCTGGGGTTTGGGTTGGATGCCCTCCCCCCCCACTCCCTCCCCCACCCCCAATTAAAGAGCTTCTATTACTCAAGTTTTGAAACATAGCAAAATAACTGGCTATATAACAGAAAGAACATCAATCCTGGTGGCAGATTGGAATACTTTAAGCATAATCCCAAACCAGAAATTAACCTAGTTCCAGACATATACTACCTAATTAAACTCCTTTTTCAGAAGTGGCAAACACAGTAACTGCCAAATTTTAAAATTACAGCATTATAGGTAATTCATTCATGCACAAAAATTTCTGTTAAAGGTGATTATACTAAAAAACTTTTCCAGGCAATAGAAAAATATCTTCCAAAAATCAAAATGTAATCTGGTATGAAAATAATTAAGGAAAAAGATAAGAATGGAGAAAAAAAACTTGAAAAGAGGTTCATCACACTATACATATAGTTTATCAAAGAAATAGCATAAATGAGCTCACATCATTTACTTTAAGCACATTCTTTACTTCTCATACAATTTCAATCTTTTGACAAAGATCCATGAACAGTTTATTTTAAAATAGTGTCACCATGAAAATCACCCAAATACATGAATCTCTGAACCACATAAATGAACCATAAATTGAGGTGGTTTTTGGTAATGATATTTTCTGGGCATCCTGAACTAGAGTACAATCATACTTCTTTTTATTATTTGATTAATTTGGTAAATTCATATATAAAATATTCTATTTTGTAAATTGTATAAGAGAGTGCATGTTATAGTGACAAAAGGCACTTGCTAAATTCTCAGAACTTATTTCCTTTCTCTGAGCATCAGGTTCCTAATCAAATAAAAAAGGTTGTCTTAGATTATTTCTACAATTATCTTCAACTCTAGACCCCCTGATTCCCTGATTTTTAATGCATCAGGGAATTGACTATTACTTTGAGTCATGCAGAGGTGACTCCTTTAGTAAAGAATTAGTAAAGAAAGTGGGTGAAAATCAATTGTGTATAAAACTGAGTTTTTAGAATTTTAGAATAATATTTTAGATATATAAAGTTCTAATTATTTAGTATTTGAAATAATTATTAATTGCAGAGTAATATTTAAAATGATACAATCCCAGAATACACCAGAGCCTAATCATAAGGCTCCTGGAACTTACTCCAAATAATATTGTAAATGATTAGAGAGCCCATCCTCTTAGGTAGTCCCTACACATCAGACCAATTTAGAATATCACACTGAATATCAATATTCTTTTGTCAGATCCTCAGCCTTATTTCTTAAGTCGCAGATACATCTTTCTAAATAAATAAGGAAAAAATTATAGTAAATTCCATTCTGAACTATTTTGATGGCTTGTGCTTAATTAGCTTACTAAGAAGTGATAGTTGAATTCCCAATAACTGCAGAAGTCTCTGCTTTATTTATCCTTGATTAAATTCAGTAAGCAAATCCTTCTTCTAAATTTGCAATAGTGGCGTGGGTATAACTCAACGGTTGAGTGTGCGCTTCACATATACGAGGCACTGGGTTCAATCCCCAGTACCTCCTAAAAAAAATAAATTTGCAGTACATTTTTTTCTCTAAAATATATCCAAATGAATCCCTATGTTATTATGCATGGCACCTACATTCTAATAAGCAGAAGACATTTCTATGAAGTAGTTCATGGTATATAGAGCAAAGTTTTATTAATATAAACATAGTGGATGACTTTCACTAATCACTTGAAAGCATCATCGCAATTAAACATTCAATAATCCCGTGAGGTACAAATTATTATTATCTATTGTTTATATCTTAGGAGAGGTGTGGTAACTTACTCAAAGTATCAACATGAATGCTGGACTCACACTCAAGCTTCTCTGATTTTAAAGCATGTGCAGACTTAGAATTCTGCTGCAACAATGTGCAAAAATGTATACAATAGTCATAAAAGCAAAACTACAAAAATTAAGGTAGAATTTTTTGCAGTTATGAAAAGAATATTTTCTTTGGATTTCTAGCAGCTTAGAATAGAGGAAATCTAGTGATACATGTATATTTATCTTATATCTAGCCACCTAACCCCATTCTCATATTAACTTTCATTGTGTGATGGTTAGCCTAATGTGTCAACTCGGCTAGATAATGGTGCCCAGTTGTTTAGTCAAGTAAGCACTGGGCTAATTGGAATACTAGGGTATTTCATAGATTTTAATCATCATGGATTGCATAGATAGCTGGTTACATCTACAATCAAGTGAGATTGCCATCAGCAATGAGTGACGCCTCATACAATCAGTTGAGTGCCTTAAAAGGGAAAGTGATTTCAGCATTCAGTGAGAGAATTCCCATCTCTACTTTGGACAGCCAGTATCGCTTGGGGAACTCATCACAGACCTTCAACAGAGCTCCCGGTTTGCCGCCTACCTGCAGAATTTTGACTTGTGCATCCCTACAGTCAAGTGAGACAATTTTATAAAATCTCATGCTATTTACAGATATCTCCTGTTAGTCATGTTTCCCTATAGAACCCTGACTAATACAGCTTGGTACAGAAGTGGTTCTTGAGAAACAGAATCTTAAAAATGGGATTTCTGAATTGGTTCTGGGATTTTGGCAATTGGCTTTCTACTCTGATTAGATTCAAGGGCACTAATAACTCTGTTTCAAATAATCAAGAGGCCACTGACAGTCCACAGCCTCAGTTGGCAATAGAGATATGCAAAATATCATGACTAGTTATGAGTACTTCCATGGTTGTAAGAAGTAAGGATCTGAGTAAGAGTGTTTATAACACCTTAACAGAGTTTTGCAGACTTAAAAGCTACAATAATGTTGGCTGGCTGTTCTTAAATATGCTGGATATAGTTACAAAAGAAAGGGATGACCTGAGGGCTTCAAATTTGCAACTTAAGTGCTGCATAAATGATGTGAAAGTTTCCATGTGCGCTGTGAAAGAAAATCTTGTTTCATGCAGCCACAGACTTGAGATCTCTGAAAACCAGACTCAGAGTCTCATTGTACGATTAATAGAGTTATAACAGAAACTAAAATCTCAGCCTTGCAGGGTGTCTGCTGTTAAAGTGAGGGCATTGATTAGAAAGGAGTGGAACCATGAGGATTGGGATGGAGACATATGGGTTGATGATGACAATGGTGGGGACACTGAAACCCTAAATTCTGCTGAGACTTTGCCAGGTAAACCTGTAATGGTCTGCCCTGGGGAGACCACCCAATGTCAAGTTTGCATCACCCAACTTCCAGCCTGCCCAAAGGAGTCCAGACTTCCTCCCTGCCCTGAGAAGAGTGCCACCAAACCTCAATCCTGTACTACCCAATCTCCAACCTTCCCCAAGGAGTCTCAACCTCTTCCCTGCCCTGAAGAAACCATTACCCAACCTCCACCCTGCCCTGATTTCCTTGGTATACTGAGGAGTCTGCCATCAAACCCCCACATGAAGAGATTAATCCTGTCTCACCAGATGAAACTTCAAGGGAAAGCTCTGTGGTAATTGGCTTTCAAGACACTTCTAATTCTTCTCCTTACACACTCCCACCACCCCTCTTCTCTTACAGACCTATAACAAGACTAAAATCACAATAAGCCCCCAAAGGTGAAGTACAAAGTGTGACCCATGAGGGAGGAACATTACACTCTAAAAGAATTTCATGAGTTTTCCAATTTATATAGACAGAAACCAGGGGAATATGTATGGGATTGTATATTAAGGGTAAGGGATAATGGTGGAAGGAATATAAAGTTGGACCAGGCTGAATTTATTGATATGGGCCCACTAAGCAGAGATCCTGGATTCAATGTTGTAGCTCATGGGATTAGAAAGGGCTCTAACAGTTTGTTCATGTGGCTGGCTGAAACATGGACCAAAAGGTGGCCTATAATGACGGAGGTCATGATGCCTGATTTCCCTGGTATACTGTAGATGAGGGGATCCAAAGCTAAGAAAGATTGGAATGTTAGAATGGATTCACCATTTAAGACCTGCCCACCCACCTCAGAAATCTACAGAGGACACATCTTTTACCAGAACTGTGAGGAATAAATTTGTGAGACAAACTCCATCTTCCTTGAAAAGCTCTGTGGTTGCTATTCTCTGTATGTCAGATATTACTGTGGGAAATGCTGTCACAGAACTAGAATCCTTAAACCCTAAGGGGATGATTGAATCCCTGGCTGGAAAAAGCCAAGTAGCAGCACTTAATTGCCAAAGACAAGGTGAGCATGGCTACCACAACAAAAGGCAGAGTCAAAGCAGCAAACATAAGAGCCTTAGTCGCATAGACCCATGGTGTTGTTTAGTAGATCATGGGGTACCTAGATGTAAAATAGATGGGCAGTCTACTAAATTCCTACTTACTCTATATAAACAGAAGAGGTCTAGGTCGAGTGAACAAAATCCTAACTTGAATTACAGAAACAGAGTCACAGCCCCTTAATAAATTCGTAGATTTGAGACAGTTTACAGACCCAGAGCCCCCTGAATGAGGGGAAGGCCAGGATCCCTTAGGGAAGGGTCCTGTTACACTGCCAAAAATGTATTCTGTTAATTTTCCTCCCAGCTTTCCCCAAAGAGAACTTCAGCCTTTTACCAAAGTAACTGTGCACTGGGGAAAAGGAAATGATCAGACATTTGTGGGATTATTAGTCACTGGCTCAGAAGTAACATTAATTCCAGGAGACCCAAAATGTGACTGTGGTCCACCAGTCCACCAAGCTTATGGAGGTGACTGATGGAGTCTTAGCCCAGGTTCATCTCACAGTGCATCCAGTGGGTCTCCAGACACATTCTGTGGTTATTTTCCCAGTTACAGAATCCATAATTGGAATAGACTTACTCAGTAACTGGCAGAATCCCCAAATTGGATCTCTAACTTGTGGAGTAAGGGCTATTATGGTAGGAAAGACCAAGTAGAAGCCACTAAAACTGCCCCTACCTAGCAAAACAGACAATCAAAAGCAATACCAGATTACTGGAGGGTTGCAGGGATCAGTGCCACCACAAGGATTTAAAGTATGCAGGGGTGGTGATTCCCACCACATGCCCATTCAACTCTCCTATTTGGCCTGAGCAGAAAACAGATGGATCTTGGAAGACGACAGGAAATTATCATAAACTTAACCAAGTGGTGACTCCAATTGCAGCTGCTGCTCCAGATGTGGTATCATTTCTTGAGCAAATCAACACATCCCCTGGTAGCTGGTATGCTGCTATTGATGGAGCAAATGATTTTTTTTTTCAGTTTCCATTAGCAAGGACCATCAGAATCAGTTTGCTTTCAGCTGGCAAGGCCAGCAATATACTCTCACTGTCCTTTTTCAGGGATATAGCAACACTTTAGCCCTGTCATAATATTGTCCGCAAGGACCTTGATCATCTCTCCTTCCCACAAGATATCACACTCGTCCATTATAATGATGATACCATGTTGATTGGACCTAGTGAGCAAGAAGTAGCAATTACTCTAGATATTGGTAAAGCATTTGTGTGAGAGAGAAGGTAAATCTAACAAAAATACAGGGGCCTTCTACCTTGGTGAAATTTCTAGGTTTCCAGTGGTGTGGGGCATATCAATATAGCCCTTCTAAAGTGAAGGATAAGCTGCTGCATCTGGTCCCTCCTACAACCAAAAGAGAGGTGCAATGCTTAGTTGGTCTCTTTTCATTGTGGAGACAACATATTCCTCATTGGAGTGTACTGCTCTGGTCCATTTACCAAATAATCAGAGAAGCTGTTAGTTTTGAGTGGGGACCAGAACAAGAGGAGGCTCTGAGAAAGGTCAAGGCTGCTGCACTGCCACTTGGGTCATATGATCCAGCAGATCCACTGGTGCTGGAAGTGTCACTGACAAATAGAGATGCCATCTGGAGCCTTTGGCAGGCCTCTATAGGAGAATCACAATGCAGACCCTTAGGATTTTGGAGCAAAGCCCTGCATCTTCTGCAGATAACTACTATTCTTTTGACAAATGGCTTTGGCCCACTACTGGGCCTTAGCAGAGAATGAACTTTTAATCATGGGCCACGAAGTTACCATGAGACCTGAGTTGCTTATCATGAGCTGGGTACAGTCTGACTCACCAATCCATAAAGTTGGGTGTGCACAACAGCACTCCATCATAAAATGGAAGTGGTATATATAAGACAGGGCTCAAGCAGGTCCTGAAGACACAAAGAAGTTATGCGAGGAAGTGGCCCAAATGTCCATGGTCACCACTCCTGCCACATTACCTTCTCTTTCCCCACCCACAGTTATGGCCTCTTGAGAAGTTCCTTACAATCAGTTGACTGAGCAACTGGTTTACAGATGGATCAGCTGCAGCACTGCAGCCCCTTTCTGGGATGTCCCTGAAGAACAGTAGTGAAGGACTCCCAGTGTGCAAAGTTTCAAGCAGTGCACCTGGTTGTTCAATTTTCCTGGAAAAAGAAATGGATGGAAGTGCATCTGTACACCAATTCATGGGTTATTGCCAATGGTTTGGCTGGATGGTCAGGGACTTAGAAGGAACATGATTGGAAAATTGGTGACAAAGAGGTCTGGGGAAGAGGTATGTGAATAGACCTTTATGAGTGGGGAAAAAACATGAAAATATTTGTGTCTCACATGAATGCTCACCAGAGGGTGACTTCAGCAGAGCAAGTTTTTAATAATCAAGGGGATAAGATGGCCCACGTTGTACCTAGCACTCAGCATCTTTCCCCAGCCACTCCTGTTATTGCCCAATGGGCTCATGAACAAAGTGGCCACGGTGGTAGGGATGGAAGGTATTCATGAGCAACTTCTCCTCACCAAGGCTGACTTGGCTACAGCCACTGCTGAGTGTCCAATCTGCCAGAAGTAGAGATCCACACTCAGCCCCCATATGGCACTATTTCCCGAGGCGATCAGCTTACTATTTGGTGACAGGTAGATTACGTTGGATCACTTCCATCTTGGAAGGGGCAGTGACTCATTCTAACTGGAACAGACACATACTCCAGATATGGGTTTGCTTTCCTTGCACATAATGCTTCTTCCAAAACTACTATCCTTGGACTTACCTTATGTCTTATCTACTGCCATGGTATTCCACACAGCATTGATTCTGATCAAAGAACCCACTTCACAGCAAATGATGTGCAGGAATGGGCACATGCTCAAGGAATTCACAGGTCTTACCACGTTCCCCATCATACTGAAGCAGCTGGATTGACAGAACGGTAGAATGGCCTTTTGAAGACTTAGTTACAGTGCCAACTAGGTGACAATACCTTGCAGGACTGGGCCAATGTTCTCCAGGAGGCTGTGTATGCTCTAAATTAGTGTCTATTCTATGGTGCTGTTTCTCCCATAGCCAGGATTCATGGGTCCAGGAATGAAGGGGTGGAAATGGGAGTAGCACTATTTACTATTACCCCTAGTGATCCACTAGGAAAATTTTTGCTTCCTGTTCCTGAAATTTTAAGTTCTGCTGGTCTACATGTCTTAGTTCCAAAAGAAGGAAGTGTTTCTACCAGGAAACAGAACAATAATTCCATTGAACTGGAAGTTAAGCCTGTCACCTGGCCACTTTGGGCTCCTTGTGCCTTTGAATCAACAGGCAAAGAAGGGAATTACTGTGCTGGCTGGGATGACTGATCATGACTATTAAGGGGAACTAGGACTGCACCTACACGATGGAGGCAAAGAAGAGCTTACGTGGAATACAGGAGATCCCCTAGGGTATCTCTTAGTATTACCATGCCCTGTGATTAAAGCCAATGGAAAATTGCAACAACCCAATCCAAGCAGGACTAACAATGGCCCAGCATCTTCAGGAATGAAAGTTTCAGCCACCCCACCAGGAAAAGAACAACAGCCAGCTGAGGTTCTTGCTGAGGGTAAAAAGATCATGGAATGGTTACTGGAAGAAGGTAGTGATAAATATGGACTTCAATCATGTGACCAGTTACAGAAATGAGGACAGTAATGGTCATGAATATTTTTTCCTTGTTTTGTTATGAGTATGTTTGTATATGTACATAAAATGAATATCTTTGTTTTCTTCCCTAACCTTTCCTCTTATCATATGATATAAGTTGTATTAGATTCATGTCGTAGTATTTAAGAATGTCAAGCTTAAGAGTGACTATTACCCAATGACTTGCACCCTCTTCTGGAGGGATTTAACGCACTCATGGTTAAACGCAGGAGAGTTCAGTATTGTTAAGCGGATATATAAATATGTGTATGTGTGTGTGTGTATGTTATTGTTTTTAGTTAGAGACTAAGTATGGTTTAAGGTGATGTGTATGCCTGCCAAGTTGAAAACTGTGATAGTTAAGCTAATGTGTCAACTCAGCCATGTAATGGTGCCCAGTTGTTTGGTTAACCTAGCATTGGGTTAATTGCAACATAAGGGCATTTCATGCAGTTTAAAAATCAGTGAGTTAATTGCATATTTGGCTGGTTACATCTACAATCAGCTGAGGAGATTGCCATCCAATCAGTTGAATTCCTTAAAAAAGAAGTGATTTCAGCATTCAGAGAGAATCCCCATCTCTACTTCAAACAGCCAACATCTCCTAGGGAACTCATCAAGGACCTTCATCAGAGGCCCTGGTTTGCATGCCCAAAGTCATGTGAGACAATTTTATAAAATCTCATGCTATTTACAGATATCTCCTATTCGTTCTGTTTCCCTAGAGGACCCTGACAAATACAAATATTATGCAATCATATTACATAAGAGAATTTTTATCTGTCCTATTTCAACGTTTATATGTTACATTCCTTTATTCTAATTTTCCTCCTTGTGATGGTTAATATCTTATGTCCACTTGGCTAGCTTATGATGTCTAGTTATCTGGTCAATCAAGCACTGGCCTACTTGTTATTATGAAGATATTTCATAGATGGATTTGCATCTATAGTCAGTTGATTGCACCTAAAGTTGACTGCAGCTACAATCAACAAAGGAGATTGCATCAGCAATGAGGGGAGTCTTGTCATCCAATCGATTGGAAGTCTTAAAAGTCAGAACTAAAGATTTCAGATAGCAATTTCTGCCTCTACTTTAGCCAGCCACCTTCTCCTGGGGAATTCAACTTCACGTTCATTGGAGTTTCCTTACAACATGCCCTACAGAATTTGAACTTGCCAATCTTAATAGATGCATGAGCCAATTCCTGTAATAAATTCTTCTCTAGACATAGTTATTGCTAGATAGATATAGATATAAATTATATTGCTAGAGATACAATATAATTACAAACATAGATATAAATATGTAGACATGGGCATAGATGGAGGTCGTGGTCTGGGTCTGCGTCTGGGTTCAGTCTAGGTCTATAGAGCCTATCAGTCCTGTTTCTCTGGAGAACCCTAACAATACATTCATACTCTTGTTCAGAACTCTTATTAGGAAATAATTGCAAAAATAATTACAAATATGTTTTTAGTATCTAATATTATAATATATTGATATACTGAATTATTTTTGTTTCCTAATAATAAATCATCATTAAAGTCCTTAAAAAGTATCATTTAATCTTTTGATATACTGCTGGGTTTTATTTATTAATATTTTCAGTAGTTTTTTTTTTTTAATTGAGAAATGATTTGGAACCATCATTGACCATTTTTAAAGGTATCTTAAGGTATTTCAAGGAAATGATGTACCTACATTTTTTAAGTTTAAAACTATGGTTCTTCAAAAAAAGACTGAGAAAATTTCCATCTTTTTCTGTGGCTGGAAATAGCTTAAATAGGATTACTATTATCTGTCATTTAAATGTCAGATATTATTCAGCTGTGCATCCATATGTTCTGATGTTTTTACAGAAAAAGGTCATTAAACACCTTTTGAATCTTTATTATGACTTATTCCAGTCTTATACTTCCTTTATAAATATTGTTAATTTAAATTATTCTAGGCGTTCATCCCCTTCCTCTGGATTTTCATGTTTCATTTCCATAGATTTGCATGAATAATCTATTACACTTCTTCTAATGTCTCTTGTTCCTGGGATTATAACTGTTTCTCATTAATAATCTTATATATTCTTATTCTTTACATTTTCCATAATTAGTGTTGTGAAGGGTTTTATTAACCATTTGAAATATGAATTCAGTTTTGAATTTATTCAACCTTTTTGCTTTTGTATTCTATTGCAGTGATTCCAGCTTTAAATGTTCTTAAATTCTGTTTTTAGGGTCTTTTGATATTCTTTTCCTAATTTCTTAAGATGAGTACTAAGTTTATTTTATCCTTTTTATTTAATACAAACATACTGCAAGCTACAATTCTGTACTGAGCACAGCTTTTACCACGTGCTATATATTTTATTACATAGGGATCTCCTTTTACATAGGGATCTGTCTTTCTTGTCTTCTCATATATTATAGTCTGTAATTTTCATTTGATTCCAAGAGTTATCTAAGGGTATTTCTTAAGTTCCTAATAAAATTTTTTTAGTTTACTGATAAAGTTGCCTAATGTTTTAGTTTCCTAATAAAGTTAATTATCACAGAATATGCCCATTAAAAATCCTTACAAGTTTTGAATTTATAAAAATTTCAAGACCTTTAAAGAGTTGCTTTCTAAGATGAATCCTTTCCCATTAGCAATGTCATGAATTCTATAATGTAAAGCTCCTCCAAAAGGAATCTTTCCATTTCCACATGGTAAGACAAGTACATTGTTATTAAAATGAGGTAAAAATTTGTTGGCTATTTTAAATATTTATCAACAGAAAATTCTTAATGCCATTTTTCTTCAGACGGTGAATGAACATTACTCTGAATTCCTTAATTACTGATTTTATTTCATCTCTCATCCATCTTTAGAAGTTAACTTCTGGATAGCTAAGGGTATACTGAGTCGATGAATATTGCTATGTTGTTTAATTTTTCAATTTATAAAGGTGCATGTGTGAGTGCTTCATACAAATGGAGCTTGTTGTTTTATTTTTTT
>JAQZBX010003536.1:0-64835 GCA_029593785.1 Cabassous unicinctus | reverse complement strand
TATATATTTTTTACTAGAGAAGTTGTAAACTCACAAAACAATCATGTACAATGTGCAGAATTCCCACACAACATCCCTCCCCCAATGCATTGCATTGTTGTGGAACATTTGTTATAGATTATGAGAGAACATCACCAGACTATTTCCACTAACTATGGTTGATAGCATACATTTGGTATATTTTTTCCATACCCCTCTCTATTATTAACACAGTAAGTTCTTTGACATTGATGTGAGAATATTACAATATTGCTGTTAACCATAGACCATAAGTTCCATTTATTGTATTCTTCCCATGCATCTTCATAGTCTTATCACCTTATAATAGTGATATACATTTGTCTAGTTCACAGAAGAATGTTCTTGTATTTGTACTATTAACCACAATTCTCATCCATCTCTTGGGTCACTATGCTATTCAGACCCTAGATTATTCTCTCGCTTTCCTTCAATTGGAATTCACATCCCAAGACTACCCCCTTGAGCCACAATCCCAATTATAAAGCAGCTGTGTTGGTTATACTCACTATAATGTGTTACCATCAGCTCTATTAATTTCCAAATTTTTACATTTAAGCTAATTAAAAATTCTTTATACATTAAGCATCAGTACCCTTTTTCAGCCCTCATCCTATCTTCTAGTAATCTATACTCTATATTTTAACTCCATGTGTTTATTCTTCATATTTATCTCATATTAATGAGACCATACAATATTTGTTCTTTTGTGTCTGGCTTATCCAGTTTGTTTTTGATAACTGTGGGCTAAGATTTTATTGTTGGCATTTTATGTTTTAAAAATGTGTAAGTATTAAAAAATTGCTAGAATTATTGAAGAACATTTTCTTTTGTTATTTTGAATGTGGTATATAATGCAAACTCTTGGCACTGTCTACAACTGTAAACTGTTTTATAATGATACACTAAATTTCCTATCATGGGATCCTATTGCTCAAATATTTTTAATCTACTCTAGTAAGTTAAGCCCTAAATAATTGAACTACATGACATTTGATTTGAAATGGATGTTGTAGGATCCAAATGCTGATTATTTTTTAGAACAGCATTGCCAAAGTTTAAATGGAAGGAAACATCCATAGTAATGACAGACTAATAGGATAAACATATATTTGTTCACTGTAGTTCAGCACTATACTAAGCACTTTATTTTTATTAACTTCTCTAGCTCCTTTTTTTCAACTCTGCAAGGTTATTTTTATTAACTCACCATTATTCATGAGGAAATTGAAAAAATGTGAGGAAAAGTTTCTTGTTCAACTAGTCACATGGAGCTTCAAATAACATACTTGAAATTTCTATATAATATTTCCTGTAATGGTAAGCACTCAAATGATTTTTTTTTAAAAATGGAAAACTGGATGTTGAAAGGCAGTTTTAAATGTAAATTAGTGGGCCTAAATGCATTATCTTCCTTCTATTATAATATTCAAATTTTGTGAGCATGGATTTAGAACAGAAAGACAAATATAGAAAAATATGATACACATGGAAAGAAGAATTCATAATTTTACATGGTTATAAAATTCTTCTAAAGAAGTGGCTACTGATATAATATACTACATCATATCCAAATGCTTTTTCTTTTGGGTCATATCTTCAAACACGTTATTATCATATTGGGGATGCTGACTGGTTTTTAGGTAGAGGTCAGGGGTCCCCTTTGAATGTGGAAGCATTGGGCAAGCTTTTGGGACGAGACCAGAAATCTGGTTAAGCTGACTGACAGATATCAAGGAGAAATATAGCAAGTATTTATGTTCACTTTAACAAATAATATAAGAAAATGGCATATGCATTTGTCAATAACTATGTAGAACAAAATATAAACCAAGGGATAATATAACAAGAAAGTACTAAGAGGATGAGTTTGAAAGCCAGGCCAAAAACCAGGAGAGCAACATAGCAAAAATGAGCAGGCAGAAAAGTTTCCAAGAAAACATATTGAACCCTATCTAAAAATATGGCACTATAAAGACCTGGTTCTTGATGAGCATAAGTGAAGCAAAGCAATACAAAAAGCACAGCATCTGGCCAGGTTGTATGGGGATGGCCAGAAAGAACAGTCTGATACTGTATCAGCCTCTTCAGAGATAAGAAAGAGTTCATTATATATTTCTTATCCAGGTACTAAACTAATGGATGACTGAGATAATTGTCTCAAAACAAAATGAGCAAATATATGGAATCATATAAGATGGCATTCCTGTTCTCACAAACACAAAATTGGTTTTTCTTTATAAATGTCAAAATATGTTTCTAAATTAACTAGATTTTACTGCCTTAAAATGATAAGAGAATTGTAATGGGCATTCCCCAGATAAGGAGGCCAAGTCAAAAAATATATATATATTCTTATATCACATAGCAGGTTAGTGATAAAATCACTCTGTAAATCCGAGATTCTAAAGACTTAGTCCATTATTTTATTGTGTTGCTGATTAGGGAAAGGGAATTAATATTTATTCAGCACATATTATGAACCAGGCATTGCTTAAGATACTTGGTATATGAAACCAGCATTACTCCCTAATATTGTGTCAAAGAGTACTGGAACCAGACATTCTGCTTCTCTCTTCTATGTTACATAATTATGAGACCAAGAAAAATGAACTTAGCTGCCTGCTTCAGGAAATACTTAACTTCTGGAAGATAAGCCTGCAAAACAATTAATTACTTTACTTATCATAGTTAGCCTCTTGCTCATCATGAAACATGTCAAAACCCTTGCCAACCAGTTCCCCTCCATTTAAAAGCCTTCTTAAAATTACTAATTTTCCAAGTATAGATGCCACCTAATCTCTATCAAAGTGGTGTTCAACCTTACTGTAGTAGGTGCAAAAAATTTCAAATTGCCTGATCAACAGGTTATATGGATGGTATTTGGGGAGTCAAGTGTTAACTGTAGTGAGGTAATTTTATTTATTATTATTTACTCTAATTATGAAAATTATGGTTCAAAAAGTTTAAATTACTTGCTCAGAGTCAAAGCTATAGTGAGTTGATAAGCCTGGAATGAAATATTTGCATAACTTGGTATTGTCTTCATGTTGAAAAACTTCAACTTTTGCTTATTCCTGATATGAGGTCCACTGTTTGTCCATTAAATTTCTTAACGTTTAATGCATTTAAACATGGGTAACATAGATTTTTAATGGCCTTTGAATAGGAGAATCTATTAACTACATATTCAGATGCGATATTTGAACAATAAATTATCTCAACTAAATTTCTTTTTCAAAATAAAGATTGGCTTATTAAAGAAGAGTACTGATTCAATACATGTCATATATAGAAGCTAACTTTTGGTTTTATTTTGTATGTTGGGCAATACTCTATTGAAAAATTTTTTTTTGTATTCTGAAAATTAGTATCACTTTGAACATCTGATGATATTGACTGACCTCAGTTTTAAGCTAATAATTTAGAATAACCTTTTAGCTGAAGTTTAGAGCATTGAGACATAGACTCTGAATAACTTCAATTTGTCTTTGAACACAACCTTTGCAGAATGTACAGAAAAATGCTCCCAGGCTCCCTTTCTATCCCTTTATCATGGATGAATGACTTAAAGATCACATCATCACAAGTCTCAGAAGCAGCCTTTAACTGAGTGGTGGATAAAAACCACTAAAAATCTCCTACTCAATTTTTGTTTGAAGAATACAGAACTTCCATTGATTTCAGGGAATAAATGCATTATTTAAAAGTTAATTTTACCAAAAAAAGTGATTGGAAAATGGTAAAGATTCAAATGGCTGCCCAGGATTCTTCTTATTTCTATGAACGTTTAACTTGTTTTTTCTTTGATTTTCAGATTTAGTCAGTCAAAATGACTATTTAATGTGACAGTAATACCATTATTGAAACTTGATAATGTATAAAATATATCAAATTAGGCAATAAATAATATATTTAGCAATTTCACCTGAGGTTCCTATAAGTGAAAGACTTTCAACTGTAAATATATATGCATAACCATTACAAACTTTGTAAGAACAGATATTTTGATGTTTTTTTGTTTCTGTTTTTGATTTGTTTTCTTATGATTTATTATATTTTGCACAACTCATAACCCCTGTACTTAAACTGTGTCTGGAAAAGAGTAGGTATTAAGATAATAGTTAGTAAATGAATCAGGGACAAAGTAAAACATAAAATTCATTTATACAAGCTGAATGAAATATTTGAGAACATTGATTAAAAGTAGACTTTGGCTTTTTTATTCCCTTTTAGAAATCAAGAAATATTTTCCCTGTGCTATTTTCTTGAAACTGACATTACTGCAGAACTTTCATTTGAGTATCAGAATCTAAATATAAGTGGTTTTTCTTCTTGTTATTATTAATTTTTTAGTATTTCTCCAGTTTAATGGATACCACAGAGCAAATCAAATGTAAAATAAATCAAATAAGAATGCTAAACTTAAATGTTTTAAAGAAAAACAAAAGAGATATAATTGTTCAGGACATGTTATCATTGATGAATAAAGATAAATAAAATGAAAATATAGCAAGCTTTATCAAATGTTAAAAGGCAAAACTTCAGTAAGTATCTTGAATCTTGTATGCCAATAATGAATTATAGGTCCAATTTTCTTCTTTCTGTATGTAATTTGCCTAGAGAATAAAACATTTTAATATGTCTATGACAGCATTGTAGTATTATTCATATCAATTTTAATTTGTTTTTATTCTATAAATTTGTTACTTAGATTTGCAGAATATTTTTATTGTGATTAAGATAACTGCTTTGGAAAGAGCAGTTTCACTGGATCATGCAGTAGATGAAAGTTTAGGAAAAAAGTTTAAAATTATCTTGGATTATTTTAAAAAGTAGAATAAATATTGAGAAATATAAGCATTTGCAAATAAGACAACTACCAGAGTAAGTTAACCATTTTCCAGGGAATGATATAGGGCATTCATAAATATCTGGGTAATTATAATATATAATAAATAAGTCATAAATATTTGGAAGGAAACTGGATGCAGAATTCTCTGTTCATGTGAAGCTACTAATGCAAAACTGTGAAAGTCTGAGCATATGAAATTTCTAATGATTTACTGTTGTCATTATTTAATTACTCCATAGTTTAGATATGCTAAAGGATTATGTTTTTCTTTTTCATCTTCTGTTCCTTGAGGATAAGTAAAATATTTTTTTCATATAATAAATTTTATTTTTTAAAGAAGTTTTAGATTACGGAAAAGTTACATCTAAAGTATAAGGGAGTCCCATAAACACCATCCCCTCCCCCTCCTATATTTTCCCTTATTAATACCATCTTACATTAATGTGGTGCATTTGTTGCAATTGATGAACTAATATTCAAGCACTGTTACTAACCAAGGTCTATAGTTTACACTGTTGTTTATGCTTTTCACTGTACAATTTTACAGATTTTGACAAAATATACAATGGTCTGTACCTGTCATTGCAATATCATGCAGAACAATTCCAATGCCTTACAAGTGCCCTATGTTCACCTATTTTTCCCTCCTCCTCCCCTCAGAACCTCTAGTAACTGCTATCTTTATATCAATGTCATAAGTTTTTCCATTACTACAATATTACTAAATCTACTTTGGTCCATGATTGTTTTCTCCCCTTATGTTTGTTCATTCCTCCATCTTGAGGATTTGGGGATTGTGATGTCCTCTGTGCCTCAGATTGAGAGGAGGCTTAAATCTAATGAAGCAGATGGAAGGAACTGTTTGGGTTGCAGTTGTAGTTTCTTTTTGATTTTTGGGATGGGGGTTGTCAATTGTCATCATTTTGTTAGTTGTCCTGGATGAGTCCAATGAACTGGAGACTAGGTGTGGGCTGCAACTCTGCTGAGATTCAGGGCTCAACTAGTATATGAACAGACCAAAGATTCAAATCTCTGGGATACATATTTAATGGGTATAGTGTTAATTATAGGTTCAAATAAAAAGGTTAGAAGAATGTACAGGGAAATTATAAATGACTCTAACTGATACATTGGGGAAATAGGTTGACATATATTCCAAGGTAAGGCCCACTGACAGAGTGAATCTTCTCATATTCATTCTGTCTTATGAAGCTGTCCAAATTCCACAGCCAATCTCAGATATTCCTGCATGCCTTTCTCTGTACTTCCTATTTGAGAATCAATTCTATCATCTATTCAGATTGACCAATGACTAATTTGTGTTGTGCAAATTTGAGTGGCAACTGTATATTTCTGTGAACATTATTAAATGCACATGGAAAAAACTATATTGTGTTGATGCTGCAAGAGAAAATAGACCTATATGCCACTTTTCAAAAAAATACACCAGTTTATGATATCTCTATTTTTTTCTGTAATCTGGGAAATGGTTGTTTGACTCATGAAGGACAGGTGATCTATAAGCTTCTTGCTGACCCATATGTTTAACTTTCTGATATTGGATTCCTATTGTAGCTTTTTACCCTTTGTATTAAATGAAATAAATCTCTACTTTAAAAAGTGACAGGTGGCTGGCAGTTTTACTTTTTCATTTTTGGAAAATCCATAAAAAGAAGAAAGGGAATCATGAGTTAAGAAAAAAGAAAATATGTCATATGTTTGGAGTAGGATGAAATCTCTTAGCAAATAGTTAGGGATTAGTAGAAGAAGCCAATGCTTTTGAAACATGAAACATCAAAGGAGATAGAATGCGCAACTACATCCTAGTAATAAGTTACATCCTAATAAAATGAGAAAATGTTAACATAATGTTCTATATTATATACTTTTCTTTATACTTAGTCTTTAATATTATGTTCCATTTCTTCTTTTTTTCCCCTTTGACTTATCTTTTCATAAACCCAGTGCTGTGCTTTTATAGTTTCTTTCTCTTTTACACTTTCCTTTTCTTGAGAAAAGAGCAATCTATAATCAGGGATTCTTAACAGAGAAAATACCTGGCTATCCATTAGCGTGCTAACAGACCAGGGTGTTAATAGAATCCTGTTCTCAGATGTACTCATGTAAGACAAACTGAAACACCTCGCTCACCTTCCCCTTTTCAGTGTTTGGGAGCACGCGGCCAGTGCTGTTCTAATGAATTGCTGGTCTCTTTTCTGCCCTGACATATATTTCTGCCATGCCGAAGTAATGGGGTATTGATAAAACTATAAGCCACAGAATGTGTTCCTTCCAGGATATTCGTCTTTTTGCTTCCTGCACAAAGCATTGTTTGGGACTGCACTTTCAAAGCTGTAACAATAGTATTCTCATTCCTTATCACACACAGACATATCACACATACAATTTTCTGCTTTCTGGTTGTCTTTAGAGGAACGTAGAAGGAGAGGCACTCACGAATGTGTGAGGGATATGTTTCTTAGTTATTTGAATGATAGGTGGGGGAAATTATATGAGGGAATTTTCTAACACTTATGTAAGCACTAATTTATCACATTTTCCCTTGTGAAATTCATAACAGTTTTTCATAACAGAAAGAAAAACTTTAGAAAGATTGAGAATATCTATATAATCTGGGTAGTTCTAATGAACATAAAAATGATGTCATAATAATTTTTTTTTAAAATAGAGACTTTCTTAACAATTGCCTATTTCAACAGAAAAATATACCCAATTTCAGGCAAAAGTGTGAAAATATACATGTTTACAAAATATCTCATTTTTTAAAAGTTTCCATTGAGTGCAGATGGCAAAAATACTAAGAGATTAATAGTTGAGAATGTTGAGATAGAGATAAGAAAAGGAGCATTTAAAACAAATAAACTGTTAGAAAGTGGTGTTGATAAAGAAGAGGCAATTTTCCTTTCTATACAGTCTTGGAATATCTTGCCATGCCTATAATGTAAAAGATAATGGTAATTTAACTGGTATTAGTGGTAAGGCATGCCATCTTAAAGCCATCCCATTACCCTAATTTTTGGAAGGATAGCCAACCACATATTTATTCTTGAAAGTTTTTAAAAAATTTAATTGCTTTTTAGAAATGTAGCTATTCAGCCATCTATTTAGTTCTACTCAATTGTCAGTTTTATTTTTAATTTGAAACGTTACATATATTCTGATTGTTCTCTATTTTATTTTTGTATCACACTACTTAGGAAATAAACCACTCTAATACACAGTAATTCAGATAACAATGCATTATAACAAATCATGTGAATAATAATGTGTATTTGAGTTATAGGTAATTGATGGTAAAACTTTTTGAAATCCTGAGTCACATAGCATTTCTGATCATGAAGAGGAATGGCTTGAATAAAGCTATAATCAGTCCATATTAAAGAAAGATCATAGAATATATGAAAAAATATCAATGATGTGTGTAATTTTTATTGCTATATTAAAATAAGAAGAATGAGAAAGTGAAGATTTTATCAGGACTTTCATCTTCAAATGAATTATTTCTGAGCTGTATGCCAGAAATATAAAATATTTAAGCATATATTTATATGATTTTAGGAGCTTTTTAAATAAAAAGATGACTAAAATTCAATTAGATGCATTTGGTTAATATACTTGTCAAAATGTAGTTGACAAAATTTAGCTTCTTTTTATATGATTGTATTTTAATTGTTATGAATGAAACATAAAATATCATCACGTAACCTTTTTAAATTTGTATTAATACTCACCAATATTTTGGTAGATTAGAGAAATTGTATCAATTCTTTCACATTTTTTTCCTTAGAAGTTCAGTTGGAATATTTTACAAACATTAGTAGGAAAACCTTCTGGTGAAAATAGATTCAACATTTTGTTGTTATTTTTATTGCTTTGCTTTCTTAAATAAAAGCTTGCTGTGATCCTTTCATAAGACTTCTATTCAGTTAAAGAAAAAAAATGGAGTCGAGAGAGAGAAGATTAAAGATAGAAGCTTCAAGACAAGTTTTCTCCAGTGCACTTGTAGAAACAAAGGTTTGCCCAGCATATTTTGTGTGCTTGTTGAGTATTTCATTTGGAGCTTATTTCCAGTTGATTTGTTCTAACTTTTTCTCCATTCTACTTTTCTATCATCTGTTTTAGCACATATCTTTTAAATTTACTAGCTAAGCTTTCTGCTCGTTTATCTTCACAACTTTTTGAGTTGTTCCTTATGTTGTGGGTTTCACTGCATTTGGATTTACCTTGCTTCCTGAAGCAATGAATTATATGGAAAGACTTACTTGGGCTTGTGTTCACTGAACCGTATATACTTTTTTCTCTATGTCTAGGGAAAAAAATAGCAGCAGTTCAGTATTTGCTGAACATTGTAAGTAAGGAATTCCACATTACTATTTTTACAACATCCAAGATATCTGGTATAGAACTTGACATAAAATGTACTTCTTTAGAGTTATGTTGGGTACAATTACCCTGTTAGAAGTCAAGGAGTAGGCACACACTCCTATTTATATAGTGCTTCTGATGCGAAACAGTTTTCACAGCATCATTCCATTTCCTCATCATTCTAATCATGTTAGGGGTGTGGGGTTAGAAATGATAGCATTATCCATGTTTTAAAGACAAAGAAGCCAAGTAAAAAACAGTAAAAAGGTTTGCTGAGGGTCTCTGAGCAAGTTAATGATAAGGTTTGTATTACATTGTAATTATATTATGTAGCTCCAATTTCTAAAAGCACTAGTAAGGTTCTACTGCCCGTTCCGGACTCAGGAGTAATGGTCAATAAACAAATAGAACTAAGTTTGAACAATTTTGTAAATGCATGTGTTTTGAATTTTATTTAGGCCTCAGTTACAAGCTGTCTTTTTGGAAAAAATATCTCTTCTAAAATATACATTGATTCAGAAAGCAAAAGAAAATAATATTAATATAGAAATACATAATTTGTAGTGCCTTAGTTTTCCAGGTATTTAAGCAAAACAATCCAACCAACAAATATACCACTAAGCATAATTAATGATAAACTAAGTTAATAACAATGTCTTAGGAGAATTTTAAAAATAAAACATTTTATATATGTTTTCTCATATAAAAAGTGATTTTTTAGGATCACTTAAATCTATTTTTAATTTAATAAGCTCATAGAAAATTGACAAAGTATTTTAACAGATAGCTAGCAGTGTTTGAATTTCCATTTGGTTTTATTACATTAAGCTTTTTTCTGCTGGGATTTCCTAACTTTTCTTTCATTATTTGCATTGTTTTCCTTACATCCCCTAGCATAGTTATAATAATGGCTTTATAACTCATTTTCTGATAATTTCAATACATGTATCATTTCAGGAATGGCCTTTGTCATTTCTCTTGGGAATGTGTCATGTGTGTGTTATATAATTTTGGATTGTGCATTAAACATTATAAATGTTATATTTTAGACTCTAGACTCTGTTATGGTCCTCTGGAGAGTGTTGTGATTTTTTGTTTTAGGAGGAATTAATTTAGTTGAAGTCAGATTCTAACCCACGTATAACAGTTTGAACTTTGTGAATCCCAGAAAAGATTACGTTCTTAAACTATTCCATTCCTGTGGGTGTGGGAACCATTGATCACATTAAATTCACTTAAGGAACCTTTGATTAGATCACTTAGTTCGATGGTTTTAGGGCTTTTGATTGGACTGTCAGTGAGGCATGACCCAGATTGGGTCTCCACCTTCTTGCTGGGTCTTATATAAACTGAGAAGACACAGACAGAAAGAAGAAACACAGAGAAAGGGATCTCTGCCATTTTGACCCTGCCATGTGGAAGAGATGACATCAGGTTGGCCTACAGCTTCAGAAAGAGAGAGAAGCCTTGAGAGGCTTAAGGAGATGAGGTCCAGGGAGAGATGCCTGATTGCCACTGATTACCAAGCTCAAGGAGACAGTAGAGATAGACTGTCAGACTTGCCATCTTGCCTCACCATGTGACAGGACTCCAGGATCTGCTTGCAGCTGACATTTGGTGAGAAAATATCTCTGATGATGCCTTGATTTGGACATTGTCATGGCCTCAGAATGGTAAGCTTTTACCCCTAATAAATTTCCCATTATAAAAGCAAACCCATTTCCTGTATTTTACATCGGCTGCCTTTGGCAAACTAAGACACTGTGTCTCTTCATGGTGGTTGGCAGCTCAAATATCAGTTCAGATATTTGTTTGTTTGTATATTAGTTTGTTTCCTTAGCTGCAAGCTGCTTTGAATCTGACCTACTCATGGTGAGTTCAGGATTTATCTGGAGACTTTGAAAGATTATATGAACATCAATTGGAACTCTCTTTGTCCAGCCCTCTCCTTTTCTGCATGCCTTCCTTAATTTCCAGTATATGTACTTACCCAGTCTATGTTCTCTGGTTCTTCAACAAGAAGGTAGTTTCTTATTGGAGATTTAACTGCTGTGTGTAATGCTGTGATCATAGACTGTCCTCTGGCTAAAGGAGGGAGTTCAGCCTATTAGAATCTTACTTAATCATGGTGGAAATGAAATTATTCACATTTCAAGTTTCCACTGAGAAGTAAATGTTACTTTTCCCTTCTTTAGACTGAAAACTCTATGCTTATTTAATTATGATTAATATATATGGAACAATAGAATATAATTGGTTAACCCTTTTCAAAACTAACTCCAGTAATTATTTAAATATATGGAATCAGTTTTAACATTTTTATTAATTGAGAGGCTTTTTGGATGAAGCTTTTTAATACAAATGATATATTCTTAGATATATGTAACACATTTAGAAACCACTAAGAAAATCACATGGGATAAAAAATTTTTCCCCACAAAAATTGTAAAGGAATAATGTTCATTGTGGATGCTATACTCTCTTGGTAACTATTTCAGTTTTCACTGGAGAGTCACTCTTTTGTCATACATCCTATGTAGCTTAGGAGAATGCAATTCTTCCTGTTGCTCAGATCTAAGCTATTCAGTATAATTCCACCAGCATCAGTTATTAGATCTGGAAAGGACATGTGACCCAATTCAGTCAGATAAATATATCCTGGAAAATATCGTGATATCCAGATGTCCAGCTGGGCATTTCTGCAGTCATCTGGTCTATGAGAGATAACCTTAAACTGAAGCAGGCAACTCAGGGGCAGAATATAATAGTGAAAGAAATGGGATTCTTAAACATTTCATTGAGCTTCAGAATCAAACATACATGACACCTTGGTGTCCCCTGTCACAAACATTCCATGTGCATTGAGCAATATGTTTTTTTATTGTTTAAGACAACTTGAGGTTTTTCTTTGTTGTTTTTGTAAATAACAACTTAAAGTGTCTTGGCTGACAATAGGCTTTCTTCAGAGGTAAAAACAACTATATTAAATTTTCTTATACTGCATTTTTATGTACTCCATTGTACTTCTGAAATTTACAACAATAATCTTAGCATATTAAAAAGTAATTATCTCGTATTTGCCTATTTCATTGTTTTTCTTCTCTAATAAGGCAATACGCATTTATTTCATTGCTACATTACTATTCCCAATTACAACATCAAGATTATAGGGTACTAATAAATGTTCATTGAATGAACATGTGAAGTGAAGACAGACAAGAATCAGAGAAAATCATTAGAATGCATGCTTTCTAGATGTGATAGACTGAATACATTTTCACAAACACTCAATTCCCGCTCTGTGGGAGGATTACACACCCCTGCCCTTTAAATTTACTCTTTGCTATATGACTTGCTTTGGCTCATAAATGTGAGAAGTGTCATATCTTAATTCCAAACAGAAGTATTTAGGTCCAGAGTATGGTTTACTATGGTATTTTCCTTGCTTCTGTGATCATGGAAGTACATGTGGATATGGAACTGTCAAATGGTGGCAAATTTTGATGAAGAGGTGACATAAACAAAAAATAAAATAAACTTTATAAAATGTTTTATCATTTTTCATTTTGGTAACATACCTATAATATAAAATTTTCCATGTTAACCATTTTTAAGGACAGTTACAAGTCCTTTATCACAATCACATTATGTTGCTACCATTACCACCATCCATTAACAAAAGTTTTTCAACACCCAAAACAGAAACTCTGTACCCATTAAGCAATAAATCACCATTCTTTCTACCCTTAGCCTCAGGTAACCTCCTATTTACTTTCTCTCTCTGTGCCTCTGCTTATTCCAGAGATTTTATGTAAGTGGTATCACACAATAATTGTCCTTTTGTGTGTGACTTATTTCACATAGCTTAATGTTTTCAAGGTTTGTCCATGTTGTAGCATATATGAGAGCTTCATTTCTTTTTATAGTTAAATAATGTTACATTGTGTGTATATACCACATCTCTTCATCTGTTGATGGACACTTGGGTTGTTTCCACCTTTTGGCAGTTGTGAATATTGTTGCTATGAGTATTGGTGTACAAGTATCTGAGAGACTGCTCTCAATTCTTTTGGGTATATATTGGGAGAATTATTTCTGGGTCATATGGTAATTCTATTTTTAATTTTTTGAGGAACTCCAAAACTTTTCCACAGTAGCTGTACTATTTTACATTCTGACAGAAAATGGATGAGAGTTCCAACTTCTCCTTACCCTTGCAATACTGGTTATTTTCTGTTTTCTGAGCAAAACTCATCTTAGTGGGTGTGAAGTGGCATCTCATTGTGGTTTTGATTTACTTTTCTCTGATGACTGAAGATGTTGAGCATCTTTTCATATGCTTATTGGCCATTTGTTCATGTTCTTTTTAGAAATGTCTATTTTAGTCCTTTGTTGATTTTATAATCAGGTTGTTTGTCATTTGTTGTAGAGTTGTAAGAGTATTTTATATATTCTAAGTATGAAACACTTACCAGATATATGATTTTCAATTATTTAATCTCATCCTGCAGGTTGCCCTTTCCTTTTTGATAATGTCCTTTGATGCACAAATGTTTTTAATTCTCATCAAGTCCAATTATCTATTTTTTCTTTAGTTGTTTATGCTTTTGGTGTCATATCTAAGAATCCATTCCCAAAATATAAGGTCTTGAAGATATGGTTTTAGCTCTTATATTAATGTCATTGATTCATTTTGAGTTAATTTTTGTATTTGGAGTGAAATAAACATCCAATTTCATTCTTTTGCATGTACCCTTCCAGTTTTCCCAGCACCATTTTTTGAAGAGACTGTTCTTCCCCATTGCATGCATTTAGCATTATTGTTGAAAAATCAATTGATCATAGATGTTAAATTTATATCTGGGTGCTAAATATTATTACTTTGGTTTATATTTCTATCCTTATTCCAGTAGTAAACTCTTTTGCTTACTGTAGCTTGGTAGTAAGATTTGAAACAAGGGAATGTAAGTATTCAATTTTGTCCTTTTTCAAGATTGTTTTGCCATAAGGGAACTCTTGCAAGAGCCCCTTGAATTTGAGGATTTTTTTTTTTTTCTAATCTGCAATAAAGGCTTCTGGAATTTTGATGAGGATTGCATTGAATCTGTAAAGAGCTTTAGGTAATACTGACATTTTAACGTTTTAAGTCTTCCAATATATCAACAAAGGATACCTTTTTGTTTTTACAGGACTTGGTTCTTAATTTCCCTTTCAGAATTCTTAGTGCTGGTGTTTAGAAACACAATCTATTTTTGCATGCTGTTTTGTGCCTCACAACTTTACTGAATTATTTTATTAGCTTTAATACCTTTCTTGTGGATTCTTTAGGAATTTCTATATATAGGATTATGTAATCTGCAAATAGAGATATTTTTCTTTCTTCCTTTCCATTGGGATACCTTTATTTCTTTTTCTTGCCTACTATTTCTGGCTAGTACTTAAGGAAACAGCAGTGACCAGCAGTGTGAAAGTGGCCATCCTTATTTGTTCTTGACCTTAGGGGAAACGTTTTTAGTTTCACTCCATTGAGGATGATATTAACTGTTGGTTTTTACATATGCCCTTTATCATGTTGAGGAATTTTCCTTTTATTCTTAGTTTTTTGCAAGTATTTATCAAGAACAGGTATGGGATTTTGTCAAATGCCTTTTAACAAATTGAGATGAACTTTCTTTCCCTTTCATTCTATTTATGTGTTGTATCTCATAGATTAATTTTCTTATGTGAAACCACATTTGAATTCTTGGGATAAGTCCCATTTAGTCAAAATATATAACTCCTTTGATATGCTGTTCAATTCATTTTGAGAGTATTTTCTTGAGCAATTTTATATCTATTATCATCAAGGATATTGATCTGTAATATATCTGACTTTGGTATCAAAGTAATGCTGGACTTACAGAACAAGTTAGTAAGACTCATTTGTTTGTAAGAGTTTGATAAGGATTGGTAATTTTTCTTTGAATGTTTAGTAGACTTCACAAATGAAGCCACATCTTCCTGGACTTTATACTTTGTTGGGAGTTTTTTGATTACTGATTTAATTTCTTTTAACTTTCAACCTATTGTTCTGTAGACATTTTCCTTTTTCTTCTTTAGTCAGCTTAGTTATTTCTAGAAATTAGTCTTTCTATCTAATTTATTTAACATTTTGGCCTACAATTGTTCATAATAATTTCTTATTAACCTTTTTTTATTTCTGTAAGTTTGGTAGTACATATTGTTACCATTTCTTTTCTGATTTTATTCATTTGTGTTATCTCTTTTTTTTCTCTATCTGGCTAAAGGTTTGTCAATTTTATTGATCTTTACAAAGAACCAACTTTTAGTTTCATTGATTCTATTATTTTTCTATTTTCTATTTCATTTGTCTCTGCTTTAGTCTATATAGTTCCCTTCCATATGCAGACTTTGAGTTTAGTTTGCTCTTCTTTATCTAGTTCCTCTAGATGTGAAGTCAAGTTATTGATTTAAGATCCTTCCTTTTTAATGTAGTCATTTATAGTTATAACTTTCCTTCTGAGAACTGCTTTAGTTATGTCCCATAAATATTGATAATTTGTGTTTTTGTTTGCATTCATCTCTATGTATTTTCTAATTTCCCTCATGATTTCTTCTTTGAACCATTAGTTGTTTAATAGTGTTTTGTAATTTCCACATCTTTGTGAATTTTCCAGCTTTCTTCTATTATTGATGACTAATTTCATTCCATTATGGTTAAAAAAGATAGTTTGTAGGATTTCAGTCTTTTCCAATTTATTGGGACTGTTTTGCACCTAAAATATGATATATCCAGGAAAATGATTCATCTTCCCTTGTAAAAGAATCCATATTCTGCTCTTGTAGGATAGAGTGTTCTATATATGTCTGTTAGATCTATTTGGTTTACAGAGTTGTTCATGCCCTCTTTTCCTTATTGACCTTATATGTAGATGTTATACACAATATTGAAAGTGGTGTATTGAATTCTCCTGCTATTAATATAGAACCATCTAATTTCCCCTTCAGTTCTGTCAAAGTTTGTTTCATATGTTTTAAGCCTTTGTTGTTAAGTGCATATACATTTAGGGTTGTTAAATCTCTTTGATGAAGTGAAACTTTTATCAATATATAATGTTCTTCTTTTCTCTTATAACAGTTTTTTAACCTAAAGTCTATTTTGTCTCATATAAGTAAAGCCACCCCTGCTTTTTTTTGGTTACTATTTGCATGGAATATTTTTTCCATTCTTTTAACCTTCAACATATTTTTGTCTTTGCATTTAAGGTTCATTTCTATTAAGCAACTTATAATTTAATCATGCTTTTGTAAAATGCAAATTTAATTAATTCATGTTTAAAGTATTTGCTGGTAATGGAGGACTTTGTTCTGCCATATTAGTATTTTATTTTTTATCTCTTATACCTTTTTAAAATAAAATTTCATTGAAGTATATCATCCATACATTAACATACATGTATAATAAGTGTATAGTAAAATTTGTGACTTTACAAAACAAATATGCATGTCATCATACAAGGCTAGTAATACATCTCTTGCACTGTTGTGAAACATTTGTTTCAAACTATAAAAGAACATCATCAAAATATTACTATTAATTATAGGCATATCTTACATTTAGTGTATTTTCATTGTCTCTTATTTCCTCCATTATGGCCTGCCTTTGTGTTTAGTTACCTTTGTAGTGAACCATTTTAAATCCCTTCTCATTCCCTTTGTGGATCTTTTTGAATATTTTCTTTGTGGTTACCATGGAGCTTAAATGTAATATCCTAAATGTATAACAATATTGTGTGAGTTGATACTAACAACATCAAAAAACCAAACTCTGCTTCTATAATCCTCTGTCCACTATCTTGTTTTATTTTCATAAATTATACTTTTATACATTGTATGCCTACAGATTTATAATTATTTTTAAGGATTTATATTTTAAGTCATGTAGGAAGTATAAAATAGAGTTACAAACTAAAGTTTAATAATACTGTCACTTATATTTACAAATGTAGCCACCTTTATTGAGAGATCTTTATTTTTTCATGTAGTTTTGAGATACTGTTAGTGTCCCTTCTTTCAACCTGAAGAAGACACTTTCTGTCTTGTAGGATAGGATTAAAGGTAAAGAACTCTCTCAACTTTGTTTGCCTGGGATGTCTTAATCTCTCCATCATTATTGAAAGATATTTTTTCAAGGTACAGACAGGTTTCTTTTTCTTTCAGCACTTTTAATATCCTATCCCAATGCCTCTCACATCCATGGTTTCTGAAGAAAAATCAACTGTTAATCTTCATGGTGGTTTCAAGCTATGTGTTCCCAAAAAACATGTTCTTACAACTTAATCCATTCCTTTGGGTGAAAACCCATTATAGTAAGGCCTTTTGATGAAATTACTTCCAATAAGGTGTTGTCCAACTCAATCAGGATGGTTCTAAATCCTATTACTTTATAGGCAGAATGAAATTAACACAGATAGAAAGCAATGGGAAGAAAGAATCAGAAAGTCAGTGGAACTTCAAAGAGAAGGGAGAGGCCAGGAGAAGCTTCTAGGTGCATTGGTATCTGACAGAGGAACCAAGGACCAAGGATGACTGGCAGCCAGTTCCAAAGTGCCACAGTGTTTAGGGAAAAAGCATCATATTGTTGATACCTTGATCTGGACTTTTCCTAGCTTCAAAAACATGAGCCAAAAAATTACCATTGTTTAAGCCAACCTATTGAATAGTATTTGCAAAAAGGAAACTAATTCTTATTGAAGATCATATGGAAACAATGACATGTTTCTCTCTTGCTGCTTTTAAGATACTCTCTTTTTCCTTGGCATTTGACAGTTTGATTACTATGTATCATTATGAAACTCTTTGAGTTTATCCTCTTTTGGGAGTTCATTGAACTTCTTGGATGTGTATGTTCATGGCTTTCATCAAAAGATGTCTCTCTATTTTCAGGATCTCCTATAATGCATATATTGTCATGTTTGATGGTATTCCAAAGATCCCTTAGGCACTGTTCACTTTTCTTCATTCTTTTTCCTTTCTGCTGCTCTGACTGGATCATTTTAATTGATCTCTCTTCAAGTTCATCCCTTCTTTCTTATTCCAGCTTTGATCTGTGTTTGGACACCTCTAGTGAAGTTTTCCCAATCATTGTACTTTTGAGCTCCAAAATTTCTTTTTGTTTCACTTTCAAATTTTCTAACTCTTTACTGAAATTCTTATTTTTTTCATGTATTTTTCCCCAATGTCTTTTATTCCTTTTTAAGTGTTTTCCTCTATCATTTAATCATGTTTAAGACTGTTTTAAGGTCCTTTTCTAGTAATTCCAGTGTGTGAATTTTTTCAGGGATGGTTTCTTTCACTTTATTTTGCTCTTTTGAATGAGTTATCTTCCCTTATTTCTTTGTATGACCTGTGATTTTTTTGGTTGAAATCTAGGTTTTTGAATATTTTAATGTTTTTCTTATTACTATTATTAATGGTTGTATTAGTCTTTGTCTAGTGATATTATCAACCTATTTATGCAAACACTATTCTTTGCCATGTGTAGTCACTAAAATCTTTTTTTCTCTTAGCTTGTATTCAGCTAGTGTTTTTGCAGAGATTCATTTAAATGCCAGGTACTAACAAAAACAAACAACAACAACAAAAGGCAAACAGACAAACAAACAAAAAAACAGAAACAAACACGTTTCTAAATCTTTGCAGATTTGTCTGTCCTGAGGCTCTCTTTCACTGTTCATCGAGCCTTGCAGAAAGCTTAAAAATCAATCCTAGGTTAAAGCTTAAAGTTGTTACGGGTCTTTTCTGAACATGCAACTTTCCCTGGGCATGTGTGTGGCCTGATAAATCCCCCCACATACATGGACACTTTAAATATCTCACTTTACCAAAGAAATTCTCCATAGTCTTCCTTCCCAGGCTCCTGGCACTTTATTGTGTGTCTCAACCATAATATTTGGAATGGGTGGCTGTAGTTTTATTGTTGTCATGCAACATTTTAGCAGTTATGCCTTCTGCTTCTCTGTCCAGAGAGAGTTCTGGGACAGGTGAGACAGAGATGAACACCTTGGATCAGTCCTTTGTACTACCACCACATTGGTCGGAATATACTTACACACATACACGTATAAACCCAAATCTCTGAATAAAGTGTTCTATGTTCCCTCCTGAGACTGCAACCAGGCCCCACAACTGGGAATGCAAGCTGCCATTATGCTGAGACAGCAAGGGGTAGAGGAAGGTGCCATGAGGCTTTCCCACCAAGTTTAAGTTGACCTTTTTCTGACTCATCATTGGAGTGGTTTCTGTAAATATTTGAATGATTTCCAGAGTTCTGAAAGTGTCTGTTCTGCCAGTTTCTCCTGTTTGCCATTTTTTTGTATGTGGAGTGGGGCAGGATTTTAGAAGGTCTTACTCTGCAATTCTTGCCAACATTCAAAACTTTGTTGTTTTAACCACTGATATTTTGAGCTGTTTACTGCCACTAAAATATCTATAAAAACGTGATAAAGATTATAAAGCTGCTCAGTGAAATTCTGGTGAAGGCATGGTTATTGGAAATTAATGTACAGTGTCTATTTTTATGGATCAAATATTTACACATTAATAATATGTACTTTGCATATCCTATAAAATATTTTATTTAAGTAATATAATATAATATGCTAAAATGATTCTTTTATTGGTTCATAACTTATTGTGATTGTGCAAATCTACATTTTCTAATTATTGGTTAACTTATTCTGTGATGATTATTCTGCAGTGGAGGTTTTCAAGAATAAAACCTACATTATGGGGAGAAAATGATATGCCATAATTTATAATGAAATGACCTGTGTTAGGGAGTTAAACTTTCTCATGTATTTGTCATTGAAGTCACATCATGGGTTCTTTTACTTAGCATTAATTATGATTTAAACATCTTAGTTCACAGGATTTTGAAAAACCTAGCACCTCTAGTTCTTTCTTTTCCAGATCCAGCTTCATCTACTAAGCTTTAAGTTGCACAGTGAATTATACTGCCCCAAACATGCAATTAGCTCCTGTAGGTCTGCCATAATAAAATCCCCAATTAAGTTCATTAACAATTGAGTTTTGCTTTGATGATATAATGTATACTTAATAAAATGCTATTAATTATGTTTTAATCTGTAGTCTATCAACTGCTGAAATGCAAAACACCCACACAAATACAAAGGCACACAATTTATACACATATACACTCACTCATCTGAAAACTGACCAGCCATATGAGGCATTTCAGATGTGTCATCTCAGAAATCCTGCTGCTTCTATATAGAGCAGGTAATTTCAAATATGAGAGAGATCAAGGGGACACACATGCAAGGCACAATTCTGTTACAATGTGATGTATGATAGCACACAGGCCAGTATATTTAGTTTCTCATAGGAAAAAGTATTTCCAAGATATCGGTTTAACAAGTAAACTATCATTAATATCTGAGGCATAACCTGGGACCCTGTGGAGTCACATGCTGAGTTGCCAGGCATTGCCTATTGTTGTCAAGGTAACAAGTGCTCTCAAATTCTTACTAGCAGACTCCTTCTAGATTTTACCACAGAGAGTGTACCTGCTGCCACCCACAACTTATGTGAATGTCTTGACGTTAAGTACAGGAGGCCTACCCAATGTAATAGTTCTTTTGAAATATAACTGATTATTAGGGAACTCAGTAAGGTTTTACAATATCAGTAATATTCTATGGTCTCAAGTGCAGCTGCCAATCCACCTAGAAATTGAGTAGAAGCTATCATTGAGTTGAGGCATAATAACAATAAATGAAATGAAGCAAAGAAAAGACTTTTAATGCAGTTTTATTAATAATATTAAAATTAAAAGTTATGCTGGTTTTTTCTTCTAATTCTCTTCTCAATTGCAGGTCAATCTCATTTCAATGGAATTGGCTAATTTTAAGAGTTATAAAGGATCTTAAGTCATATAAATTATATTCATTGTAAAGATGAGAAAATTGAGACTCAATGTTTTAAAAATTTAGAAGTTCATCTATTTAGTTAGAAATGGTCAAATGCTAAAGCCTTGACTTTTATATGTCCTGCCAAGTGTTTTTTTCAGAAAAACAACACTGCATTTCAGTAACTATAATAATTGACTGTAACAAAAAGAAGATATTTTCAATTCAACACCATTAGCATTTATGATGTTTGTTATATTATTTCACATTGAAAGACATTATATGACTTGATATGTAGCTCTTAGGATGCATTTCAAGAGGAGGTACTGGTAAGTAAAAAGTGGATGACAGATAAAAGATTGGGTCAATTTCTACCAGAAAAACACTAAGAGAAACAGAAAAAGTCAAATGGGTGTAGAACATTTAAAGCCTGTAGGATTTGGACTTGCAAAAGAGCATATTGGTATATAGTTTACAAGAATGACTGCTTTGCTCAAAAGTGCAGGAATTGAACAAAATCAAATATATAAATAATTAAAAGTAAATAAAAAGAATGAGACATGAAGACATGGTTGAGTTAACTTTTCCCCCCTTAGAGATTTGCAAGAAGAATCTTCAGGAATATGTATGCGAGCTCTCTATCCTTTCTACCTATATATCTATATCCTTCTCACTTTCAGTGTCTATGGATTAAAGAGGCATGGCTCATTTTCTAGGATATTTATCTCTAACTTTGAATATTAAGAATTTCTTCCTGTAAAGATCACTACTTCTTTAATACTGTTGGCAAATAATCTTGCTAGTCATTGAAATTCTACCAGTAGACGTGCTGGTACATTTGTTCCCCCCCAGGCTCCCTATGGTTACTAAATTGATTTTTGTAATTTAAAATAACAGCTATTTCTTTTTACCAATTATTTCCTCTGGTTTTCATTAGTTTTTAGCTCACATCACTTCATTTTTATTCTTAACCTTTTCAACAAATTTAGGTGTGGGAATCACAAAGTGACAAGGTAATTAGGGAAATAATGAGAAGTTTTCATGACCCAAACAAGGGAATATATTGGTTGTATTTTATCTCCTACTTAGCTCTGTAGAGATCCCTCTATGCTTCTAGTTCCTGTACTGTTTTCAGTCAATACTCCATTTACTCTCACAATAACTCCTTCGTTATAATAACCTCCTAAGAAGAGAGAGTGCTAGAATTACCATAAATGAATCAGTGAATTTGATGATACAGAAAAAAACACAAGCAGAATCTCTGTTCTTATTCCAAATTAGTGATAACTTATCCATGCCAACCCAGGCAAAATGTTGGGACATATTGCTGTTAATTCTGTGAGAAATTTGTTCTCTGTGGAAGAAATTGATGAAGTCAGGCCTTCAGCATATGCATATAGAATGCCTTTAAGACAATACTCCAATCTGAAGAAGAAGGAGGGAAAACACTCCCTAAGGAAGGTTTCCCGTTGTTTCTCAAGAGGATTTAACATGAATCACTTCTTAGCTTTTCTTAAGCACCAGTGTCTTTAGGATGAGAAGAACTTCATTTATTATTGACAGCGTAATCAGTATCAGCAGCACAGCATGGTTATAACTATTGATGATAAAGCAATCATTTTTGAGCCCTGTGGGTCGACATATGCCAACATTCCCTTGAGCCAAATGGGAATGTTTTAAGGCATAGGGCTCACCCACTTGGTGGTATATCTATCCCTGGAGGGCAGGGAGCTGGGTTCCTCCATCATGGCAAGGTGTGCTATATGTGGACCATCTCCCTGTGTTGACCATTGATTGAGATATACTGGCAATGGAGGACCAATGCCTACTGGTGAAGCTGACCTTGCTCGTCTCTTCTCTATGTGAGGAAGTTGTGCATTTGCCGGTGATCCCAGGACCTGCAAACTGTGGAGTGAGTTTGGACCCTAGGACTATGTTCCTGATGGCAGTGGCAGGGCTTGTTAAGCTCTTGCCAACCTCTGGTGAGTGTCCACCCCTTGAGGTGGTAATCAGTGTCTCTCGTTCTGACGGATACATCTTAGATTCTCTGGGGAGTGTTTACAATTTAAATTCAAAGATTGATAATGTGTTCCTAGGTGGTTTTGAAGATATTTCCACAACTTCTTTGATTCTCTTCCCCTCAAGAGGTGGAGCTTAATTCTCTTGCCCATAACTGTAGGCTAGTTACTTGTTTCTAGCTACCAGAATATAGCAGAAGTGATGGAACTGCATTTCCAAGATGAGGTTATAAAAGACTGCAACTTCCCTCTTGGGTTCTGTGATGGTTAATTTCACGTGTCAAGTTGGCTAGGTTATGGTGTCCAGTTGTTTGGTCAGGCAAGCAATAGCCTGATTGTTGCTATTAGGAAATGTCATAGATGGAGTTAAATCATTAGTCAGTAGATACATATGTCATTATTCCTCATTTTAGGTGAGGTAACTATGACTCAAACTGTGTTATTTATTGGCCCAATGATAAAGAATGAAAAAATAGTGTAATCATTCTTTCTCCACCTATTTCTTTTCACTAAGTGAAACTTGATACCCACTAGAATATTGGTTAAAAACAAATCATAGATTATTCCATTTCTTTCTAGCTAAACGACAAGTCACTTTCTTTTAGGAGATGAATGAGAAGTGAAAAAAGATAATGAAATTAGTGATTTGGAGTTATGGATGATAATTGTTTTCTGAACAAGAATTATTCAGTAGAAAATAAAAATACATCCCTAAATCAATTTTCAAAGAAGAATATTTAAAAGAATAAATAAAAAACAATAAAGGAAACACCTCCCAAGTAATATTATAAGCTGTATCTGTAGAATTGTGTGCAGGAATGCTTATAATGCAGAGAAGACAACAGAGGCATACAATTTGCTTGTTTCAAGATGGATTGGAAAATGGAGAGTTCCATTGAAAAGACAGAACAATGTATGTAGCCAAGGTCCTTGAAGCATTGTGGGTGTTGATTTTCTGTTCTTGAATTTTTGTTTCATCTATTTTTGCGTGTCTGTGTTTTTCTTCCCTCTTTTATGCTTTATCAGTACTGCTGAATGCTGATGAGGCAAAATTTGTTATAAACATCCTCAGGCAATCATTTTCAGATGATAAGTTTAGGATCTGAAAACCAAAGGTCTACTTTTATGGGTGCAACTTGGGTCATGTTGCCCAATTACACATGGGTAGCCATGTGATTCTGAAAGTATTTATTGGGGGAAAACAGCTATGTTATTCCTTCATTTAATGATTTTACAGGAAATAAATGATTATACAGAGAAAAATTCAGAAAGAAGTTCTAAGTAATATTTAGGAATTTTATAAATATACTAATACAAGTTTATAAAGTTTTATTAAGGAGGAAATAAAAATTTAAATGACAAAAAGCCAATTTTCTATGTTGAAGAGAGTGAATAACACTCAATTTGCACAGTATTAGGAAATAAAACACTAAACTGGAATATTGCTTTCCAGTGATTAATTATTTGTCTTTGAAATGCTTTTTTTTTTTTTCAGATATCTTTAGCATTAAAATGAGTTTACTAATTTCAACTCTTTCTCAAGTTCGTTTAAAAGATCAAATTATGTAGTTTATGTCACATAAGATCTTTTGGTCTATTACTATTAAATTTTCTTTTAAAATTAAAATTAAAATTATATTTATCTATAGTTTAAAAATTATACTGAACAAAATGACTGATGATGAAAAAGGGCAGAACCCTTGTCCACTCTTTGCCTCCCCACCCTCTCTCTCTTATCATCATAATTCCAAGCAACACAAGATACTGCTGTTTTGCCCATTACCAACCTTAACATAATCTACTGACATCTTACATTGTAGAGAAGGATTTACATCTTTAATGCCAATCCTTCTGTGCAACCACTTCCCATCTTCCCATTCTTTCAATGTAGTTTTATCACAATTGTGTAGTCAATGTGAGTCTTTTTATAATCTATTAGTCCACTTCTAAGCCAAATAGTATATTATATTCTTTTCTTCATTGTATTCTCTTTGTTTTTCCTGGAGTTAATGTCTCCCTTACATATATTCATATAATTTTTTAAAAATTAGGCCAGTAAAAAGAATTTATTGAGAAACAGGAAAAGAGAAGTATGTACCTGAGACATGGATACAGACAACCTCCAAGCAAAGAGGAGCACCTGGGATCAGGGAGGTTGCCTTTTTTAAAGCTGTTCTTTGCTCCTCCCTTCTCCTAATGTTGGGGAGGGTCCCCACCTGTTTGCTGTTCTGATTGGTTGCCTTACAATCCCCACCTGCTAGCTCTCAGGGGACCAATGATAAAGCCTTTTGTTTGGAGTTATCCAGGACCAATGGGGAGGCCTGTTTGGAGTTATCTGGGGCTTCCTCTTGACCTGGGGTTTGGTGGTGTCATTCCAGCTTTATTCTTAGTAGCGGCTTTCTCTCAGGGGTTCTGAGTGGGATCTCATGGCCATGTTCTGTGCTGGGTCCCAACTGTGACTCGTCCTCCCTTTTTCCCTATTCTAACCTGCCTCAACTCCCCCCTCAGAGTGTTTATACCCTTATTTTTAAGTGGGAGCTGAAGGGCAATGGTCATTCTTCTTTAGCTGCTTCCTGCTGGTTAGGGGCAGTAGTCCCTGCTTGACTGAGTGTAAAACTCTCTGGATATTCTATTTAGGTTGAGAGAAGAAGGGCCAGCACTTTGGTTGGGACTGGATGAAATCCACACATGACTAATACCTTGTTCTGGAAGGCAATGATTCTGAAGAAATAAACTTGGAATTTCAAAGATACATGGTCCTACTAAAAGTATAAAGAAGATAGTGGTAAGCATGCCCCAAAAGGGGGCCAGCCATGACATACTAAACCACAAGAGTGAGAAAGGCCAGGAGCCTCCAGAGGCTGCATCCTCCTGAAGTTGCTGTACTTCATCTTGTAGGTTTTGAATGCTGCCTAGAACTATTCTGGAGCGAGTTACATAGAAACAACATTCTTCCTTGAGGAACAGACAGTTTCCTTCCTATGCTGCTGTTAGCATGTTTAGGGCTCGGCGATTTTGCAGCATCACAGTGGCAAGAGAGTCTGTTTGCTGTCTAAGGGTTTCTAAGCCACAGCTAGTTTCTTCTATACTGTTGGTTTACTCCAGGGAGAGTTTGTGGTAGATCTGCTGGGTTTGGTATAAACTGCTAACCTTAGTTTCCATAGTGGTGGTTATGTCTAGGACAGCTAGGAGGGGTATGAGGAGATGCACTGCCCTTTTAGTTATTGTATGGTGAGAAATTACAAGATATGGCATGGTGAGGTTTTCAGAACTATAGTAGATAGATGGGGTGATGATCATAGTGAGCATAAGATGATCCAAAGGGGAGAGAAGGAGAGGTATGCCTTGTCACTGCGAAGAAAGGAAATTCCATCTTGATAGTTTAAAGTAGCAGCAAATATGAGATTGGTTACTGGTTAACTGTAAGCCCTCTTCAGAGCTTACAGTTACCAGCTCACTGGTTAATCTGCTAGCAGACAGTACCGACATACACCCGTTGGGCCCTGGGTCATGAAACAGGATGCTTCTCTGGATGTCCTAGACAAGGTTGGTTTCTCTTCCCAGGTAATAGGGGTCTAGTTTACGACATGCCCACGGCATCTTTGGTGGAGTGTTTTGGTTGGCGTAAGTTGTGTTTAGAAGTATAGAATCACAAGAGCTATCAGGGTGTCCCCAACAGTACTGGGTAGTAGTTGAGTCTCTTTCTATTTTTCCCTTAGGCTGCCAAGCATTGAGTGGATCTTTGGTGCTGCTAAGCATTGTGGTATTGATGGGGTGCTGTGTTCATTAGATGTCTGGCCTGCCATTCCCGTGACAATAGGATAATGTAGTAGAATACATGAAGCTTCATTAGGGCTAGAGTTAGAGGCAATTGCAAACAATTTATGGACTGGTTTTGACACAGACACTACTTAACTTTGTTTCTTGAAGAGGTATTTCAGGCCATCCAATGGCTGGCACTTGAACGTCTCATCAGGTGCTTCTGGTGAGTTGACACTTCCTTGGACAGAAGGCGTCACTTGGGATAAGTGGACCCAGCTGGAATTCTTTTAACATTAACAGTTGTGGGAGTGATAAAACCACAGAGAAAGGTCCTTTCCATTTTGGCTTTAATTGGTAGTAAGGTCTATTCTGCCAGGTTTTGATCAGAACTTGTTCTCAGGTTTAAATTTAGGTAGAGGTAACTCACTGTTGGTGCTAGGGAAAATTTTGTTCCAAAGCTCCTGGATGTGTTGTTGAGTTTTTCTAAGGTTGATAAAATATTTGGTGAGTTCCTGGGTCTCCTGATCTTGTACAATGTCCTCAGTGAGGAAAGGTCACCCAAAGACCATTTTGAAGGCACTAAGCTGAAGCAGGTCTTTTCGAGCTATACACAGCCTCAGCAAAGCAATGGGTAGATTGGTGACCCAAGATGATGTAGTTTCCTGTCAAAGTTTGGCCAGAATTTGTTTCGGGGTTTGGTTGGCTCTTTCTACCATCCCTGAGGATTGGGGTCTCCAGGAACTATGAAGATGATTTTTAATTCTGAGGGTAGCCGATAGACACTGGGTATTTTGCTAGTAAAGGCTGGCTCCTTGTCACTTTGGAAGGACTTAGGCAGTCCAAACTTGGGGACAATTTCCTTTAGGAGGGTCTTAGCCACTTCATTGGCTGTTTCCCTTTGAGACCATGCCACCAAGATGGGTAAGGAGTGGCAAGCACGGGGTCGGGGATTGACTCACCTTCTAGCAGTCGCCCTTAAAGGCATCCTGTCACTTCAAGGCCACCCAAATAAAGGCTCTAAGCAGGAATCTGCTACAAGTATGGAGAGATTGGCCGCTGGAAAGGTGGCTGCTTCAAACTTCCTCACCACCAGCATCCACTAGGGCCTTGCCCCAGGTGTGGAAAGGATGGGCACTAGGCCCCGGGAGTGCACCGCTCCCCAGAGAGGGATTGGGGCTTCCCAGTGAGCCCTGCTCACCCCAATCGAGAAGGACTAAGGGGACCCAAGGCCAAGCATGGCTGCCAAGCATGGCAAACCATCAACCAGGAGAAGCATCAGGTGACTCTTGACATGGCATGTAAGATTATTAATTTCTTAATTGATATGGGAGCCACTTGCTCAGTCCTGACCTGCTACTCCAGACCTCTTTCATCTTGGTCATTCCTTATAGTAGGAGTTGATATTCTACTTTGATATGTAATCTTCATTATTTCTTGTCTTCTTTCAATGGTCAACCTTTGTCTCATTCATTGTGATATTTGCAGTGTCCAGAGCACCATCTAGAGCATAGTGAATCTATAATTGAACACTGAACTGTTAAAATATAAGTACTTTTTAGTGCATAAGCCTTTAAATCAGGAAATAAAAACAAATCTTATAGTCTTGACTCTAAATTAAAAGTTTGATTAATTAACTCTGATTTCTTAATTTTAATTTTGTAATAGATGATTTTAAGATGAATGTAATGTTAAATGCTGGCAAATACATTTTAAACAATAATAATGAAGAAATGAATTGATCTTAACTCTTCTGAAAGAAACATATTTATATAATATTATGATTCAAGATGTACAAATGGATTTAAAATTTCAGGAATTATTTTTATTAGGCAATTATAAGTGCAAGCTCAAAGCAAACAATCTGTATATAAGCCCTGAGAGAAATTCAACCAAGTCTTAAGTAAAATGCTTAAATCTTTATAAAAATTTTATTTAAAATTTACCTTAAATGAATATAAATTAGTTATGACCAATAATGAAATGCATGTTTGCTGGTAAATTAACAAATATTTGATTTGAAAAATAAACAATAAAGGAATTATGGAAAACTGCAATTCAACACAAAAGCAGAATGTGCTGAAACTCACACTAGAGAGTCCAGATGCCATGAATATTTCAGCATGAAGGAATTATCTATGAAAATTATGTTAATTATGTTCTTTTGAAAGAGATGAAAAATTGAGAGAAACCAGCATTTTAAAAAGAGAAATGGAGGGTCTCAGAAAAGACAAAGTTGAGTAAAATAGTTACATTGCTTTAAGAAAAATACAGAGATAGAGAAAAATATCTGAAGGTTTCATTAATGAAATCTTATTAAAAATTCCACAATAAAAAGACAATTCCATTCTACTTTTACCACAGAATCATTGCCAAGAGGCCACTAATGTCAGGGATATGGAGGATATCTGCATAAAATAGCAAATAAAATATTTCATATAGTGCCTTGGAATAGTGATAAAAAATTCAAATTTACTTGGATAAAGGCAGAGCCTTGTGGATATAAAACTGACTGAAGTATAACAAACAAATGTCAGTGTATTTAATGGAGTGCCACAGGGATCAGTTTGAGGGCTGATCTTATTTAACAACTTAATTAATGATCTGGAAGATGGAGAAAACAGTACATTAATGAAATATGTAGCTGATATCAAACTGGAAGTTTTGCCAACACCAATTAAGATAGAAAATAATTTTTAAAAGGAAGTTGGAGAGGTTAGAATTATAAAAGGAAAATAAATCACATATTTAATTTGTTAGAAATAGGATAACCAATGAACTATGAGAAATAAAAAAAAAACAAAACTCAATGATATTTAGATCTAAAGTAGAAGCAAAACATAGAACATAAGATAATTTGTTGAGCAAACTACCATAACTGTTAAATAGAATTTGGACATTTCTAGAATTTGTAATGTTTTTTCAAATACAAAGTTAAACTGCAGTACAGAACAAATATATAACAAATTGCATTTAAAAGTAGAACTAATGCTGAAGTTGTATGAGACTTATGTCTTTATAATATAACAAATAAAATATTTGACAGAACACAACAAATACAATGTAATTGCAAGCTTCAAAATAAGTATATTTATATTATTAAATGTTTGGGGGACCACATCAGGTTTGAGTTTTCTTTTTTTTTTTAATTCAAGGGCAATTTATTGAATATACAGCAGAAATTCAGGGTCCTTACCTCAGCAAAGCCGGTACTAGATGTCACCACCCTCAGGGATATTTACATCAAGAACTAGGACTTCTGAGCTGGGCCATATCACCCAGAAGTGGGACGATGACACAGCTCACAACAACAGGAATTGAGAGTCAGTAGCAATTGTAGACACAGGCCCAGAGAGAGGACCAGAGGAGAAAACATATACCTACAGGCCAAAAGAATGCAACTGTGTTGCCATCCTCAAAAATAGCCATCCTCAAAAGTCAAATTTCCTGAATAGAGATTTTAACACGTAAAGTTGCATAATTCTATGATTTATAGTCTTATTTTACTAGGGCTGCTATAACAAAGTACTATAACTGGGTGGTTTTAAAATAACAAATTTTTTGTCTCAGTTCTGGAGGCTAGAAGTATGAAATCAAGGTGTGAGAAGGGACATGCCTGTTTTGAAATCTGTAGGGAAAAATCTGCCTCATGCCTCACTCCTGGCTTTGATGTTGGCCAGAAATCCTTGGGCTGCCCTGTCTTCCTCACTCAACATGTTACCAGTCTGTCAGTCTGTCTTTTCAATTTCCAGTAATATTGGAGTAGGGCCACTCAACTCCAGTGTGACTTCATTTTCAGTAATAACATCTTCAAAGATGCTATTTCCAAGTAAGCTCACATTCACAGGACCAGAAGTTAGGACTTGAACATATATTTTAGGGGAACACAATTTACCTCATAACAGGAATTGCAGAAATATAAAAGACTTCAAATCAAGAGGGTGGCCCTTGGATTTGGAAAGCTGGCTGCTTTTACAAAACATCATCTTCTTCTTCTGTCAAAAGGGGTTAAATACCTTGCTTTATAGGATTATAAATATGGCATCATGCCCGCCATATTGTAGGTGCTCAGAATAAAAAAGTTAGTCTACTAAGTTTGGAATTTGTTGTCCTGCAGCAGTATTGATGTACCTCATGGATTGGAAACTAATACAAAATCACTTTAAAAAGGTAGTTTAAATTGGCTTAAATGTAAATAATGCTCAGATATCAGTGGTGAATATAATACACCAATTTCAACTCTGTGGCCAAAAGTTTACTCTGGTTTATACACATTAACAAAGATATCCTTGAATTTACATCAGGCAGAATATAGTGGTACTAATCTTTAACAAAAAGTAGAATAAAAGACAGTGGTTGTTTGCGATTGGAAACATTCTAGAATTTCTGTTTCACGGTGAATGAATTTGATAAAATTTCACTAAAGAATATCCCATCCTAGTATAATGAATGTCTATTTATTTTTTCAACAAATATTCAGGCACTGGGAATTAAAGGGAATAAAGCAAAAAAAAAAAATAAAAATAAAAATCCTCTCCCTTCCCAGAGTTTATATTCCAGAGGAAGGAAACAGACAGAGATCTAATAAACAGGATATATACAAATATATATAGCCAAGTGGTAGGTGCTATGAAAACATACAGCTGTAAGTAAGGGATGGAATGACAGGGGTGGGGAAGGTAAAAGGTTGGAGGGTGCTTAGGAAGATATTTGAGCAGAGCCCTGGAGAAAGCAAGTAACTATGTAGGCATTTTGAAAGGGGCATTCAAGGCAGAGGCAATAGTCAGAGTAAGGTTCCTGAGATGGGCAGTATGTGGTGCTCTTTAATCCAGTTAGAAAGGCAGTGTAGTGGAGGCCAGTGACAGAGGAGAAGGGTAATAGAATAAAAGCTAGGAGAGACTTTCCTAGACTTGGTGATAATTTAGATATCAGTGATAGTTTGATATTGTTCATGATATTTAGAATTCATTCTGAGTATGATGGAAAACCACGGGAAGATAGTAAATGGAGGAGTGAAATTGTTTTATTTGATTATTTTTAATGGAATGGAAGACCTCAGCTGCAGTGTGGTGAATAATTATAGAAACAAAAGTTCAGGAAAGAGGGACCCTTTACAAGGCAATTGTAATAATGGGGGTGTCAGACAACGATGGTGGTGGTGAGAAGTAGTTAGACCCTGGAAATATTTTGAAAATAAAACTCAAAATATTTAATAGATATATGGTATGAGAAAGCAAGTGTCATTCCAGACATTTTTGGCTGCACAGTTAAGGAACAGAGTTCCTGTTTATAGAAATGGGTTAGATAGCCAAATGAGCAGCTTTTTCGCCTTTAGGAGCATAGAAATCAAGACTTCAGTTTTTGATATATTTACTTTGAAATTTTCAAAATGCATATGTTGAATAGGACTAAGAAGTATGAGTCTGGAGTCCAGAGAAGAATAGGGCCTTGAGATAAACATTTGGGAGTCATCAGCACGTAGATAGTGTTTGGAGCCTTGAGCCTGATTATGCATAGATATATGAGAGAAGAGGTCTGAATCCTAGGACACTTTAGTTTATAGGCTAGAAGATGAGGCAGCACCAAGAAAGGAGATTCAGGAAAGGTAGTCAGTGGAATAAGAGATGAACCAAGAATGCGTGGTGCCATAGAGTGCTGGTAAAATATGCAGGATGGGATGATCAAACTATGGTTTCAAGATTGAATTTGAAGAGTGAACGTAGAGGGTGCAATTATAATTTAACTCTTGAATGGCTTTCTTCTGAAGGGGAGCAGAGAGATGGGATAGTAGCTAGAGCTGTACACAGAATCAAGAGAGTTTTACAACATGCTGTGACATTACAACATGTGGTATGATAAATGGACTGACTCTCTAGAGAGGGAATGTTTGATAATGCATGAGAGAAGATAAAATTTTTGGAGCAGGAAATTAAAAATTGAAATTGAAAGTGTGGCAGGGGGTTGGATGTTTTAGAACAGAGGAGGTATAAAATATCATCTAGAACAATGGGAGAAAGAATGATCTAAGGAAATGAAATAGTATTGTCCTCCACGCCATAGTTTACTTGATGGCATACATTTAAATTTACCAATCAGCATGGCTTCTTCTTTTTCTACCACCTCATTGAACTGCCTGGGTGCAGTTTCAGAGAGACGGATTTAACCAGGAATGTATGAGGGGTCAAAAAGGGATCTGGATTTTAAGAACATATTCAAAACAACTTCTATAACATTGTGCTATGAATTCTCAGCAATGTAGAGAGGACTAATGACACGATCTTTTGGAGTATTGTGTAGCCTTAGTAAATAATATTTTCATAACTGTGCATGTACATAACTGTGTGTAATAAACATATAGAATAAATATTTTGAGTATTATTTAGAGTTATACTTATTTTTGTGAAGTTCATAATAAACAACATAATTTGTAATAGTTCAGATGCACTTGTTAGTAGATAAAACCAATCACAGTCCCCAGAGATCAACCTTTCTCATCACCATTGTCCCAGCTCCTCAATCTTGTGGAAATTCTGCTCCACACACTTAGGGGGTTAATTTACTGTTGAGAAAATAAAAGATGTAGCTCTAAAATGCAGATCCCCTGTATCACTGTAAACCTTGGTTTCTTTAATATTTTTGCTTTCTTTTCTGTCAAATATATCACATTTTACATACTTATTTGAGACTGTGTTAATCTCCTGAAATATAGGGGATGGACTTGAGGGACAGAGAAAAAAAAATCTAACAGCCTCAATGAATTTAGTTTCCTGTATGGTCAAATAATTGTTGGAATTAAGGTAACAGGGAGAATGGTTAGAAAAACAAGCAGCTTTGTTTGGGGAGAAAGGAAGATAATGCCTGAAATTGAAAGGGACATAGTTATTGATAATGACAAGATCTATAGGATAGCAATGGAATTGGCTGGCAGAGAAATGTTGTGAACAAGACCATTGGATGTGAGATGTTCAATGAAGGGGTTAGATTATGGAAAGGATCAATTAGGATATTAAAGTAAGCAAAATTATGGCAGGAGCTTTTTTTTAAGATAGAGTAATGGTGAACCAGTTAATAATATCTTAGAAGAATTAGAAGTAATGATCTGGGATTTATTTTTAAGACTGAAACAAAGTAGGATGACAAGGGGGTCTCATGGCATAAATTTTCAATCTGGGGGTGGAGTTAGAAATAAAGGACAATCATTTAGAAATGAGTAAGACCAGCAAGAAGATGATCTATGGTATTAAAAATACATAAGAAAAGACAGCTACTATTGGAAAGAACTCCAGAGGAAAGAGTTCTTTAGGGAAGAACCAGATTTTTAGTCAGAGTTGAAATAACTGTTGAGAAAGGAATTTGAGAATATAGTGAATATCGTTAGCAATGGTCCATTTGTTCAAAAACGATTCAGTGGAAGGGTTTGCAGAGTTAGAGACATATGGCTAACATGGGAAATGTAGGAAATGCACAAAATTTATGATGATGAGAGATTACTGGTCAATTTGGGGCTTCTTGTGATGTGTTGAATAAAAAAGAGAATAAAGGTATGATGAGATTAGACCTTATGGTCTCTTATGTATATGTGTATGTTTATATAATAAAATGGATTATATTTGTAAGGATTCATGAAAATACAGGTCAGAATCTCTGACAAGCAGATTCTGAGACTGAGATCAGGGTGCAGGCCATTTATTAGGGTGTTCCATAGGGATCAAACTTGTGGGAGTGAGGGGAAGAAAACAGAAGTGGGTAGAGAGAGAAATTTGGCTGTGATGGAGACCCTCGGCTGATTCCACTGTAACAGATTGAGATGGATGATCCTCAGTGCTGTCCAGAGTTGGGAGAGGGCAAAGATTTCATCCTTTTTCCTTGGCCACTCATGGGTATGCTTGTCCTGGGAAGGGGGTGTGACTTGGTCTAGGCAGCTGTTTTCAGTCAAGGCAGTAACCGAACCAGGCTGACAGATGAAGGCTTTCTGATTGCAGAATTTCCAGCAGCTACAGGAATAAATCCATAGTCCAGAAGGGAGATCAGGGCAGTGAGGCACAGTTTCCAGCATGCCTGATGTCATTGTGCAATGCAATAGCACTTCTGGGTATGACAGGAAAAAGTAAAGAGAAAAGGAGTGTCAGAAGAAATACTTAGGACATATGAAATCATGTAAGTAAATGGAAAAATTATTTAGCTGTTTCCACAAACACTATGTGTTCTTAGGTTTGCATGACACAGAAGTATCTCTTCTGGTTCATCTCTTATTGAACTATCTAGTATCACTTTATTGGTGGAAAATATCAGTTGACAACCAGTAAAAATAAACTCTAAAACCAGACTTATATAGTGATATTTCCACCAAGTTTAGATAAATTATCTAATATTAACTTTGAGTTTAATGTTAAATTAACATGCCTCTGTACCCCAAATTATACCTTGACCTATTTTTCTTTATTTATTATTTCTTTTTTTTTTCCAATTTTATCTGACACATTAAAAGCTATTTGTCCATTGGAGTTTCTGTCTGATGTTAAAATAACTATTTTTTTTGGCAACACTAAATAAAATGCAGCTTGAACTTTTTTTAAAAGTAAATAATTATGCTAATGGAGTCCAGGTTCTAATTTACAATAAAATTATGATCCAAAGCCCACTTTATATTTACACATCAGAATTCACATATTTGACAAAATGCAAAGAAATTTTTTGATATCCTGGGCATTATGTCATTCTGGGGATTAAAATAGACATGAGACTTATTTTACAATTGTGTTTTCTAAAGTACTAGAACATAAAATTTAGAAAGACGGATCAGAATTAATTATTCTAAAGTCTATAAAAATATAAATTTTAATTTATTCTTTCCTCTTCAAGGAAAATAGCATTAAAAGAGCATTTACAATTAAAATTGCTTTGTGAATTGATGAAAATATTCCAGAAAAAAACAATAACATCAGTTTTAGTTAGTTTCAAATTATCTAGGGAAGGTATTAATATAAAGCAAAATGAAGTTATCATTTGCAGTGAAGCACTCATCTATCAAAGTGAATTAACTTTTCAGCTAAACAAGTACCCTTTAATCAATGGTGTCTTCTGAACATCTGTCCAAGTTGGCCGATCATAGCGCCAAGTTGGCGGGTTTTATCCCTGCCTACAATTGAGATTACAAGCTCATAAAAACGGGATCCTGTGGCTATGTTTCAGATGCTCCTCTTTCTGGGTTCAGCCTCCCATACACCCCCTGCTGTAATCCCACTTACTCTAAGTTTGTTCTCTGTTTCCTAGCTAGTACACACAAAGGATTTTCCTGTTAGACTCAAGCCCTTTGAATCAACATATTGGGATTTTGTCTTCTTTTAATTTGCCCCAGGTGCAAATATTTCCACTGTGCCTACAATTTTCCCTGTCATTTTGGACAAAAATAATCTGTTATACAGCTACCTGTTACTAGTAATATTCTATCATGGCAAAATGCAATAGCCCTTACTCTCAAAGAGCTTAAAGACTATATAAGAGACATCAGTGTAAATAGAAAAATAGAAGTAAGCACAGAATACCTTCTGGCAGAAAGGACATTTGACTAAATACAACTTTTTCTCATAATCTAGGCCCCTGCCTTAGGAAATATGGCCCAGTCAGAATCTTTTAAAGTTGATAAAATTATTGCAATCCTTCTCCTTGGAGGTATGATTGGATTTAGAAGAAAAGTATGACAGAGAAATGAGTGCTTTCTGACCAACTTTCCTCTCATTTTTCTCTTATTCATTTGATCAAAATGGGCTTGATGAACAGTTATTAAAGAGTAACATTTCTGTGAAGTCCTCTGCTGAGCTGAAATGATTGCTTTGGCAGACGCCATTCCTTTCTGGTTCACCACTGCATCCTTGGTGCTTCACAAAATTCCTGGCATTAAGGTGTTGCTTAATAATTATGTTGTGAATGTATAAATAAATAAAACAAACTAATGAATATTTGACCATAAGACTGTTCTTATTTCAGCATAGCTACAATTTTACTTCTCATCTACGGTATATTTCCATTTGGGAACCACTGATTTAAGCAAATAAATATCTCAAGATATTTGTTAACAGCTCTTTGATATTGTCCCCAAAACTTCTGAAATGGGTAAAGGCTGGAGAGTAATTCAATTAATTTGAAGTTAAGAGCATACCTATGATTTTATTTTTATTTCAACTCAGTCTCAATTATGTTGCCCAAAAACTAGGAGCAGAACTCTCAGCATCATCTGAAGAGCAAAATGCTGGGATATTAAGCTCACACAATATTTTAATACATTCTATATTTAAATTCATATATTAAATACATATATAAAATACTTTTATTATCAAAATGATTTAATTAATTTCATATTAAAAATAAATTTTTCCAAATGCCTATCATTTTATTTTATTTTTTTCAGAGAAATAAAACTAAATCCATAGGTAAAGTATAGCACACCCTCTTCCTGGTACCCAACCATGTTTAAATCTAACTCTAGAACTCTCTCCATTTGCTTTATAACTGCACCTGGTAGCTGCAAAAGGCTGCAAAAAATGACTCAAGTGTGGATATCCTGTAGATATCGGATAAATCTAGCATATCACAGCATATCTGGTTTTCAGGAAACCAGAGTGTGGCTTTAGACACCATGCAATGGCTAACTTCTTCAATTAACAAAGAAAAAGAAATGGATGTCCTTTTCTCTAAATATAGGGAACAAAGCTGAATACAATGATGCAGGGACAGTTTGGCTATATTAAAGATTTGGGACCTCGTGTTCAAATTAATGGGAGGCAAACAAAAGGTTTTATAAGACAAGCAGAGGATGTGTTATTGCAGCATCTCATTGAGTTAAGTAATAGAAAACCAGGAAGACGGTGACTAAGGTGAAGTGGAAAGGTGAATTTAAAGTTTAAATATGCAAAAGCAAATGCTAAGGGAAATAAAGAAGTTTTAGGCAAGACCAGAGGAATGGAAATGCTATGATTGTGTATTTCTAAATTTTAGAACAAAATGAGAATGCTTCTGACATCAATAGCTGAGACACATGAAAGTATATAAAGTCAGAATTATTTTTGTCAGGTTATGGGAATAATGGTGTGACAATAAATTGCTCCTGATGGGAAGTTCTTCCCAATTTAGTTTTAAGTCCAAAGTCCCTTTACCTGGACAGCAAATTTAAAGTAGAAACTTTTCCATTTACTTTTTTTTTTTTGTATCTTTTTTTGTTTGTTTGTTTGTCTTTAAAGATTTATTTTATTTACTTATTCCCCCCTCGTTGTTTGCACTCATTGTCTGCTCTCTGTGTCCATTCACTGTGTGCTCTCTGTGTCTGCTCATCTTCTCTTTAGGAGGCACCGGGAACCTAACCCAGGACCTCCCATGTGGTAGGCAGGAGCTCAGTCATCTGAGCCATATCCGCCTCCCTCCATTTACTTTTTATTAATTTTTCCTAACTCCTCCCTTTTCTGAAATTATACTGTTTGCTATGACCTATAATTGAACCAACAATGTGGGCAAAATATTTTGAACGTTGTAATGTTGTTTTTGTTTGGGGAACACTTTTGTTAATAGAAATAAGGACATGTTTTACTGTCCAATATCTTGATTAAAGCCTTTATGTTTTCCTTGCTCTTTAAACATTTGCCCTAGGAAAGACTATAGCCAAAAAGTGGAGAAAAGACAGGGGATAGTCAAAGCAATGGGAGAACTCAACAACAAACTTAAAATAAACTCTTAACAGATTTCTAAATAAATTGAGTCAGTTTTCTTAATATTCAGGCCTCCCAGGTTCTCAATAAAATACTAGGATAGTTAACTGAAAATTACAGAATTAAAAACATTGCTGTCATGTTATCTAAAAAGGAAGTTAATTTACTGCTTTCTAAACTACTCCAAATCTTCCAGAAATCCAATCAGGTATTAAAACAAACAGGCAAAGATAGCTTCTTTTCTAACTTACATTTATTTTGTATACCTGTCAAATTCATTCCTTAACAATAGGCTTATGATCCTCTGGAGCACAAGGTGACTTTTCATGTGGAGGTAATGTCTGAAGATGCTCTAGTTGTCAGGGCTACTTTCAAAAATGTTTTCAGGGTGTCATTCACTGGCATTAACTTATGTTGTGATATTTTCTTCATGTTGATCTAATAACCTGCTTGATATGCAAAACAATTTTTGTCTGCCTTCAAAATTTGTTGCCTTAGAATGACCTTGTCTCATGTTCTCTCAGTTTATATAGTGCTGGAGAGGTAGGTGCGTAATTCTTGTTGATAGGCTTTCTGAATTTCTTGATAGGCTTTATGAATTTGCATGCTCATTTTCTTATTTTTTTTTCCTACATTGGTGCTCCCCAGTGTGAATGACTAAGCACACTGATGCTTGTCCATTCTAAGAGCAAATACTGTATTTGAATATGTATGCTCATTCGAATTAGTGGAATTGCCCCATTTCTTGTGAAAATGCAAATTTACTTTTACTGATAAGAATTATGATTATCCTGTATTGAGGAAGTAAAAGAAGTATTTCTAAGTCTTTTTACTGATTATTTGTGGGTTTTTTGTTTGTTCATTTGTTTTTATTCCAGCAAAAAATTTAGGATGATATTTTGAAAAGTTCTAACTGGAATAAGAGGTCAAATTTACAAAAAACTAGGACACATATAATAAAAGTTAAAAAATGCTAAAATTGTGAAAGAAAATGTCACTTTTTACCTGTTGTATTGCATGTAAATACCATAAATATACAAACAAACATGTAAAGAAAATGCATATTGTATCTATTTATGTTACTCATGTTACCATGGGCAATGGGTAGATTTAAGCAATGAAGTAACAGCAGGGAAAAGTACCTATTGCTATAGAATCTTTATTTATATATCCATTTATTTATCCTTTTATTTTTTTCTTACTATGCCCAAGCTACAATGCTGGTTAACAATGATAGATACCAAGACAAATTTGCTGCCTACAGAAAGCTGACTTTTTATATCAAATTTTGTTAAAGTAAAAATATCATACTCTCCTCAATCCTTAAAGGAAGGAAAGGATGGAAGGAAGGAACTTGGCTTTAGAGCTCTGTGACTTGTATTCCTGGGGCTGTACTGCTTATTTCCCAGGTTATCATGCATATATATCCTGAAAGTAATCTGTACCACCCTTCATTTTAATAAAAAGACTATATCCTATTTTTTTTTCAAAAGCATTTTAACTGAAACACCATGCATTCATATGCATATTTGACTGGATATTGGCACAGTAGACCCAAAATGGAGCATTTAAGAAAATTTTGCCACAGCAGTAGCTTTAGTCTCAATGTATTTTTAGTGGACAATATTCAAATGCAGCTAATTCTGTCATGTTTTTCAAACAAATATAATGAAATCATGGGAATATCTTTTAAAGAGGTTATCTTTATCTATTTACTCATCTATCTGTCTCTCCATACATATATATAAATTAACAATGTTACAGATAAGAAGTTCATCTCTTCTTCATTGATTGGGCTAAATGAGTGATATTTGAACAGAATGGAGTAAAATTTTATTCAAACTAATACATTTGATTTCAAAGGCAAAAGGAAGCATCTGGTTTCATCTCTGACAAATAAAGAGCTTAGAGTCCTCACACCTATCCTGACAACAAGAAAAAAAGCTGAACAAACTGAAAACCAAAGAATTTTCTTTTACCCTTCATAGAGCTGAGTTTACAGAGCAAACTTCCAGGCCAAGATCTGGAGACACGGGCAAATTCAAAGAAACTTAACTGAGATAAGTTTTTTTTTTTTTTGGAGTCAAAGCTACTGCAACCATAAACTGGCAAAAACACTTAAATGGCAATTTTAATGGACTTCTGGAGGCTGAGCAGTAAGAAATTCCTTGGAACCACAACCTAAAGGGGTCCCAAACACTATCACGGCTTTTACCTGCAGTATCATGGACAATGTCCAGTGGATTCTCCATGATAAATGCTTACTCTCCAGTGAAAAATGACCTTAGCAGAACCTTATCTGACATAAGTAAAAGGGTAATTACCCAACCAAAGTTCCCTCCAGCATTTCTGTATTACCTGACATAGACAGAAATGCATAAAGGTAAGAAACACTTGGGAAAATCACAGCCAGGCACATGGACCAACTAAAATACTGAGATTGAATCATCTGATTATAGAATACTTCATCTCCCTCACACCTTACCACTACATCAACAGTATAAAAACAGTGGATTAAAGCCAATAGAACTGCTCATATTTTATTTAAAGAGTTCTTAGAGAAACCAAAGAACACAGGAGAGACAGAAACATGGGTACTTGAAGAATTTGAAGCCCCTGGCTTCTACAAGTACAGCAAACATTAAACATGGTACAAGTCCTAGCCAGATTAACCTAAAATTTCCCAATTAAGGCTCATTTCCTCAGTTCTTTTGTCCAGCTTTCAGCAAAAAAGTAGCAAGTCTACGAAAACGCAACAAAAAAGGAAGTATGCAAAGACAAAGCAAGCATCAGAAACAGACTCAAATTCTGAAATTTTCAGACAGTAAATTTAAAATAACTATGATTAATATGTTAACAACTCTGTGTAGTAAAGAATTCACCTTACCCAAAGAGAAGTTTGGCATTTGCCATAAGCTACTGGAAGGTGATTTCTAAATCCTTGAAATGTCCAGCCTGATAAAAGTGTTTTTGTTTATCTGGGGCCTTGGGTCCCACCAGATAGTTTAACAATGTGATTTATGGTGGGGCTTTGGGCCACATGGTATCAGCTTATCCTCTGGGAGGACTGGAGACTAAAACTCAGGCAAGCAGACATCAAGGCTTGGATGATTTTATCTGGTTGACAATATCCTGTGCATATTGTCACATGTAATTACTTGGAGTAATACTGTCCATGACTCTCCGGGAGAGGACAACTAGAAGTTCTGCATTTGGAACTCTCCTGGACTCTGTCTCATGCATCTCTTCCCAAGGCTGCTTTTAATCTGCATTCTTTTGCTGTGATAAAATGTAACCATGACAGATATAGCAGCTTTGTATAACAACATTCAAAAATCAATTAATATAACCCACCACATCAAGATACAAATGAAAAAAATCATTTTGATCATTTCAATTCATGAATAAAAGAAATTTAACAAATTCTAACATGATGAAAACTCTCAGCAACCTGAAATAGAGAGGAGGCTTCCTTACCTTCTTAAAAAAATTTTTAAAAAGCAAACAAAAAACCTAGGATCATCCTTAAAGTTCAAATACTTGATGCTTTCTTCCAAATATTAGAAACACAGCAAACATGTTCCCTTTACCACCTTTTAACATCAAACTGGAAGTCCTAGTTAGAGCAATAAGATAATAAAAGGAAATAAAATATTTAAAAACTGAGGATGAAGAAATAAAACTGTCTTTTTCACAGATGACATGATTATCAATATAGAAAATCTCAAAGAATTGACAGAAAACTCCTGGAAATAATAAGTAATTAGATCAAGGTTACAGGATATAAGGTTAATATAGAAAAGTCAATGGCTTTCCTATAAACCAACAACAAACAATTGGAATTTGAAATTAAAAACAAGTATTAGCACCAAAAATAATGGAATACTTCAGTAAAAATCTAAAAATATATGCACAATATATATATGCAGAAAAATATAAAATTCTAATGAGTGAAATCAAAGATCTACCTAAATGGAAGGATATTCTGTGCTCATGGTTGGAAGACACATTATTAAGATGTCAATTTTTCCCAAATTGATTTATGGATTTGGCACAATACCAATAAAAATCCAAGAAGCTATTTTGTAGATAGTAACAAACTGATTTTAATGTTTACATGGTGTATTAATCTGCCAAAAGGGTGTCAATGCAAAGTACCAGAAATCTGTTGGCTTTTATAAAGGGCATTTATTTGGGGGTAAAAGCTTACAGTTCCAAGGCTATGGAAAGTCCAACTCAGGGTACCGTAAGAGGTACTGTCTCACCAAAGTCAGCTGCCATGTGTTGAACTAAGATGACGGGCTATCTCAGCCTTTTCCTCTGAGCTTCCTTTCTCAGGCTCAGCTTCTCAGTTTCTCCCCGATCTCAGCTGCAGTCTGGCATAGGGATTGTCTTTCAGGGTCTCCTATATCAATCTTGGCTCTCTTCCCAAGGTCAGCTCTAAGCTATTAGGCAAAATGGTCCATCTCTTCCCAGGGCTTTAGCTGTTTGAGGTTTCTCCTTTCTGTCACATGGCAGGATCAAAAATGACAAAACTCTCTCTTCCTGTGTGTCTGTCTGTCTGCTGTCTGAGTGTCCGTTTACATCAGACCCACCAAGTGGGCAGGGACTTAACCTGAGTTACATCTTACTGAGAAGGTCAAATGAAAAAGTCCTCAAAGCAATCTTAACAGGTAATCTAATCAAAGGCCTCTCAACTCCTTTTAATATAATCAAAGGTATCATACCCAGAGGAATAGATTAGTTTACAAACGAAATCTTTCTCTTTTTGGGATTCATTAATAATCTCAAACTGCCACACATGGAAAGGCAAAAGACTCAGAAAATCCAAAACAATTCTGAAGAATAACAAAGTCAGAGGATTGTCACCAAGTGACTTCAAGGTGACTATAAAAATATAGTGATCAAGATGTGATATTGCTGAAAGAATAAACAAATAGATCAAAGAAATAGGATCGATCTTCAAAAATAAAGTCAGCTGATCTTTGACAAAGGAGCAAAAGCAATTCAATGGAGAAAGAACAGACTTTCAACAAATGGTGTAGGAATAATTTGACATCCATATGCTAAAAAATAAATCTAGATGGAACCCTTACACTTTTCACAATAACCAACAAAACGGATCGTAGACCGAATGCAGAAGTGTAAAACGTCTAAGATAAAAAATACATGACAACCTAGGTAACTTGTTTGTTGATGAGTTTAGATACAACACTAAAGTACAATCCATGAAAGAAAAAAATGATAGATTGGACATTATTGAAATTAAAAATTCTGCTCTGATTGGAAGAAAATATTTGCAAAACACATAACTAAGAAAAGACTTATATCCAAAATATATGAAAACCTCGTAAAATTCAACACTTATAAAACAAGCAACCCAATTTAAAAATGACAAAAGATCTGAACATACACTACCAAAAGTGATATACCTATAGCCGAAAACATCAGTGTGAACTCTTGTTTAGCTTAATATAGATGCAGATGGTAACATAGAGAAATATATAGGGAAATATAGGTACAAAGATAGATTAGGTAGATAGATAGGTAGGTAGAGAAAGAAAGAAAGAAAGAAAGAAAGAAGAAAGAAAAAGAAAGAAAGAAAGAAAGAAAGAAAGAAAGAAAGAAAGAAAGAAAGAAAGAAAGAAAGAGAAAGAAAGAAAGAGAGAGAAAGAAGGAAAGAAAGAAAAAGAAAGAAGAAGGAAGGGAGGGAGGGAGGGAGGGAAGGATGGAGGGAAACAGAGAGGGAGGGAGGGAGAAATGTGCATATACAACGGTTAGTGTATGCACATATACTGCCTTACTCTGTCAGGAGAAAGTGCTTAGAGCAAAGATATATCAATAGCAATGAGCATACCTAGTGTTCAGATCTTGGTTTCTAATAACAATCTCCAATAATAGGTATCATGGCTCCTAGGAGAAATGACCAATTCCAGGACTGAGGCAAAAATACACAAGATGAGCCTGGAGCATCTTATAGTGCCAAAAAAAAAAAAAAAGTAATGCTCACACACAAGCAAAATCCTACAGTAATGGGCTTATATGAAAAAAAATATAGGAGTAAATGGAAAAGCTCTCATTGGCCAAAGCTGGAAAATTTGAGCAACAAAATCTACTATTTCATTATAATCCAAAATATAAAATTAATATCAAATAGTCCATACATACATAAACAAATGATTGAATAAATAAATGGGTCAGATGAGACAAATCTCCTTTGAAGAACTCAAAATAATTTATGAAGAAACTCCTCCTTTAAGGGGTTGGAAACATAAATCCTCACCCCTTAAGTATGGGCTGCATATAGTAACTGCCTTCCAAAGATTAAGGTATGAAAAGAGAAAAGCATTACTTTGCAGTGGGAAAACATGGCAAACACCATCTCAGCTACGTGTTCGATGTCAATAGCAACAGTGATAAATCGTGCTGATAATATATATACCTTGATATGATGTGATGGAATTGTATTTTACATTGTCTTTCTCCCTAAAACCCATAATTCCAGTCTAATCATGAGAAAATCGTTAGAAAAATCCCAGTCGAGGAGCATTCTACAAAATACCTGACCAGTATTCCTCAAAATTCTTGAGAACATCAAAAACAAGGAAAGCCCAAGATACTGTCACAGGAGCCTAAAGAGATATGACAAGTAAATCTAACATATCTTGGATAAGATCCTGGAACATAAAAATATACTCAGTAAAATTAAAGGAAATCTGAATATACTATGGACTTTAATTATATCAATATTGGTTCACTAATTGTAACGAATGTATCATGCTAATATAAGATATCAATATTAGGGGCACCTATGAGAGGGGATATATGGAAAATCTCTGAACAAACTCCTCAGCTTTTATCCAGTAAATCAAAAACTCCTCTAAAACATAGTCTATCAAAAATAAAGAAAATGTTATAAATAATAATAAAATAAATAGTTCAACTGTGTAATCCTTTCAGCTCTGGCAAAAAAATCGTGAGAAATAGACATCGTTTAATGATACTGTAAACAGCTTTGTAATGCCAGTCTGTAATATTTTTCATGAGGATGCATAAGCATTTGCATTTCATTGAAACACTCACCTGTTTATATCTTCAAGCTGATGTTCATTTAAGAAATATAGCACATAAACTTGCTATTTTTCACCATGTTTTAACAATAGTAGGACTAGGAGCAACTTGAAAGAAATATATTGGAATTGTTATGAATCTACCCAGTGGAGTGAGATCACCTTATTTTGAATCCCTGCTTCATTACTTATTACTGGGACTGATTCCTCTTTGCATCTCACTTTCCTTGTTTATAAAATTGTAAAATAATAGAACCTAATCTATGGGGCTTTGAGAGAATTATTTAAATTAATTCATACAACATATGTAAAATAGTGCCTGAAATGTTGAAGGTAAAGATCATTATCAGGCATCTTTATGTACTAGTGCCTTATAACGTCTGGGCCGTGGTAAGTGTTGCGTGTATGCTGCTTGAAAGAATAAATGCACAAATTCTAACACATTATAGTGAATAAATGCACATTATTCTAACATACTTATGGAAGAGGTGCCATTTGAAAAGCACAGATTCTTAATGAATAAAATATATTTCCTACTTTTCTTGATGTGGATCTAAGATGTTCTTAACCCTTGACTGATTCCTGACTAATTAACTTTACATAGAAGCTCAACTAAAAGAGCCACAGGCAACCTCTCTGGAAATTATATGGACGGTGACGTTTATGGTAATTCCAACTAACTAAAAAAAATACAAGTTATAGGATCTGGCTTAGATAATTATTTTTTTCTTGCAAACCATTTAGACATTAAATATCTGTACCTGGCTTTAAATACTGAACATTACATTTATCATCATTCCAGAAAAATTATCATTTTTACAAGTAAATTGTCACCAGTATATAAGCTTATAAGTAAACCAAAACTCCCTGAATAATTACAAGGAGACCTAATCATCTGAATAAAGTGATCAGAGAATTGATTTATCAATTGTTACAATATGATTCAGTCACATGCCTATAAAAGATCCAATCTAGTACATAAGTGAGAAAGAAAAATAGGGTTTCAGGTAGCAAAGATATTCAAATCATGTGAGTAATGAGAACTTTGTTCCTCAAAATGAATTTATTCTCAGCTCGCCATTTTCTGGAAATAATATGGGGTCAGAATGATGAAAAGGATTTCATCTTCTGATGTGCAAGGCTCTGTAATATGTCAGGAACAAATCCACAACGACTGGAACTAGAGGGAATTTCTTGGCTTAATTGAGAGCTAGAAGGGTAGGTCATAGAGAGAAAACAGAAATCCAATCCTATATCTAAGTACACTTGCCAAAGTATGGAATTCTATCTTCAAATGAGCATAATGATTTGCAGATTTAAATATTCAGATGGAATCCCAGACCCAGTTAGTAAATAGGGGTATGTTTCTAAAAGAAGATTCAGGTGATGGTTGGAACCAATTTAGAATTCAGAATATTATATGTAATATATTCTCTTATGTTAAATATATACAAATGTAGATAGATGGAAATTCTTGTGATTTCTAGCTAATACCATTGAGTGTGCTCTTTTCCAGGATTTTGTCATCTTTGAGTGTTTAATCTTTGTGTTTTCCAAAGCACAGAATTAGTGGTATGCTTGTATTTTCTTTGCATATCTGCTCTCATTAAAGGAAGAATTCAGATTACTATAAACAAACCTATCTTTATAATACAAAGTTCATCAACAAAATCGGACTACATTCCCCTCAAATAATTTTTAGGAGTGATAAAAATTGTCTAAGAATATAATATATTTTTTAATAAATCCATCTAAAGAAAAACCTACAATCCTGAACGCTATCCCTGTTTAGTTAAAAACATAGAAAAATATGCATTAATTTTTAAGTTATGTAATTGATCTCACCTTTTAAAAAGTTTCATCACTAATTCTTTTGAATATAAATCATTTTATTACACTTAAGAGCATGTTTGCTGAAATTAATAGGCTGAAATTAAGGATAATTTCTCTTATAAGAATAAGATCTGAAAGAGACAGTACAATATCGATGAATGTTTCATTGAGGCTATATGGAACCCAGGCGCCTTCTTTTCTCCTATATGCCATTTTCTGTTTGTCTAGTTTCTGTCTTCTTGGTTACAGCATAACTGCTTATTTCCAAATCCCCCAATTTTATTTTTATTCAAAAAGGAGGGAGGAAGACCAAAATCTTTTGTGGGAAATACCGTAGCTTTATTATTCATGAAAGAACTTGTGTCTATGGCCTTTAGCAAACATCTATTTGGCCAGACAGGGTAGCATGAAACTATTCAGTAATATGGTGTTATAGATTAAATTGTATATCCCCAAAATATATGTTGAAGTCCTACTCCATAATACCTAAAAATCTGACCTTATTTGGAAATAGATGGAGATAGTAAGCAGAATTCTAGGATAGCCCCCAAGATTCTCACATCCTGGTGTCCTGGTGTTCAAGCCCTGTATAAGACTTCCCCTAAGCAGGGGAAGGATCTGTAAATGTGATGGGATAGTCATTGTCTTGATTAATTTTTTTTTTCTGTAAGAGTTTGCAGCAGCAGCCTGCAGAGCTATTCTCCTGTTAACTTTGAAAGTGTAAGCTCCAATGTTGTAAGAAGACCTGAGGAAAGCCTTTAGGAGTTGAGAGTGACTCCAGCCAAATTCAGCAATAATTTGGGAACCTCAAACCTTAACCAAAAGGAACTGAACTTTGTGAACAATCTAAATGAGCTTGGAAATGGATCCTGAGGCCTGGATGAGAATATAGCCTGGTCAAGACATTGATTTCATCATTGTGAACCCTGAGCATCTAACCCACCTAGGCTGTGCCCAGATTTTCCACTTACAGAAACACTGGGATGATAAATGGTTGTTGTTTTAAGCTGCTAACTGTGTGATAATTTGTTAAGAAGCTATAGATTACTAACGCAGGGCTGGATTCTTTTAAATGGCTACTTGCTTTACCAAATGAAATTGCTTGTACAGAAATAGGAAAGAACTGATACTGGGATAAAAATAGCTGTGCCTTTAAAATGGTGTGTACAACATTTGGTTATCTCATTGATGTGTGTGGGACCAAATCACTAGACATTTTTGAAATTTTCTTTCATTATTAAATGGCTATTAACGTCTTACAATATATTATGTTTTTCTCTTCATTGTTTTTTCTAGGGTATCTTATTCTTTTTCTAAAAATTCACTATAGCACACCTTGGTTTTTTTTTAATGCCATGATATTTTCCATTTGTGCTAATTTTTTGTATTCCATTTGCCTGTTTTCCAAATGCAAATAATAACTTCAAGTAATATAGTGAGATGGATGGATGGATGGATAAAGGGATGAATGAATAATTGATGATTGATTGGGCAAATACACCTATGATGTGAGGCTTATAATAAAATAGCTAAACCAGAAGTTAACCACTTAGGCAGATATGCTCTGTATAAGAAATATTTTAAAGGCTTAGACCAATAGCTAAGTTCATGACACAGTTTTTCTATAATTTCAATAAATATTATTATGAAATGATTGGTGTAAATAGCTTTAAAAGGAAGCCTTGAACTAACATTTGGTCTCTCCTTATGTAGTTCAGCAGGCAGCTTTTTGGCCTTGAAGTCAGGTGGGAATGTCTACCCTGCTTATGGAGAAATGCAGCTGGAATTCATGTAGGGGGTAATGTAGGGCACCACCAATTTAATTAGTTTAACCACTTGAGTCCTGCTGAATGAGCCTAGTACACGGGGTTAATCACTTATCAGTGGGAAAACATAAGACACATGTGCAGGTAGAGCAAGCTAAGCCGGTGGGAGAGAATCTGAGTTATGCTCTCTGCCCTGCCCATTGGGTGGCAGAGCCAGTGAAGCATTCAGCCATTGAATTCCTGGCTTTTTAAATGACTCACATACTACTCTGGACAAATTAGCCATGTGGATTCTTTTTGCTACCTTTCCTTAAATAATTTTTTTTTTAATGGATTCCCCTATCCCCCAGATTGTTCTTATAAGAAAAAAAAAGATGATCCCTGTTGACCTGTGGAGAGATATTAAATAGGACATTTTAATTGACTTTTAATTCCTAGATGTTGCCAAATAAAGGATAATTCTTTTTATATAGTACAGAAAACTACTGGATTTCCAAGGCATTTTCTCAGGTCTGTCTTATAAGATAGCAATTTTGGAAAATATGACAATTCCTTTATGCTCCAAAAATAATTTCATTAATTAATTTATGGTTTGTAGGGAAGTCGTTCACTAATGATTTAAGGTTACCTATGCCTAAGAGACTAACCATAAAGCTGACCAACTTCACAGCACTTATCAGATAAAAATACTAAGACAGAGAGTCAAACATTGAGATTTAGAAAGATCGGTTTAATCAAAGGAAATCACTCATTCTAGAATTGGTAAACATGTTATAAGTAAATGTGTATCAATCTTAATATGAATATGAAATAATTATCATACTTGAGAACTTGAAAGCAATCTTGAAAACCTTCATTGGCTCTGGGATATAGATTTTATAAACCCTGGTTTGTGACAAAATAATTGAATCTCATCTCTGAATAATTTTGTCAAAGATAGAGAACTAATTGAAAATAAAGCTTGTGATTATAAGTGTCAGACTTAAGTAACCTTCATTTCAGCTCATCACAGAGAGAGAAAACTAACTATAATTAGATAAAAGGATTGTATTTATTGAATATGATACAGTGTCCTCCCAAAAGTTCTCACTTTGTTATACAGAAAGAGTAAAGATTTTATAGTTAAACGATGGACTTTCTCACTTACAATTGAGATGGATTCAGGTTTTTCTCCGGCAATATCTATCTCTATCATCTATCTATCTATCTATCTATCTATCCTCTATCAATTATCTACTTATTATCTATCTATATCTTTCAACCATAGATATTAAAGCTGATCATCAACATTTCCTTTTATTTCTTCCTCTATGTACTTGGAGCTATGTGTCATTATGTGATTGACTATGGACAATAAAATGTGAGCAGAAGTAAGGTATGTCACCTCTGAGAGGAAGTATGTAATTGCTGGTACTTTATTTTCTTTCCTACCTCCCTTTCCCTGCTACTTCACCTAGAGAAGTCATATATCATAGTCGATTTAGCTACAGTATGGTGGACCTCCATCAGCCTGGATCACTGACTCACTGCTGAGAAAGCTGTTGCCCTGGACATTTTCCAAGCCCACAAAAGACTTTAAGTTACTGAAAAATAAACCTTGGTTTTGTTATATCACTAAGATTTTGGACTCTGTGTGTGTGTTGTTATAGCTGGCCCTATCCTATTCTGACTGATAAAACTATCATCTTCCTCTTTATATGAAGCTTTTTTATTCTGTTGGGGGAAAAACAAATATTATATTGTTTTCACAAAACTTGGAAATATTTTTAGGGAGTTGCCCCAGCTCAATTTTATCTGGATCAATTTGAAAGTGAAAAAAAAAAAACAGAAAAAAAACATGACTCCTAATTTTCTAGCTATTTAGAGCTATATATACTACCAGTATTAAAACACATATCAGTTATTTTCTGCACGTCATTGCTGAAATGTTAACCTCCTCTGAGTTTTATAGAAAATGGTAATGCTTGTCAAATCATCTTTTGCAACTTAGCTTTAATCTATAAGCTGATGTTGTTTGACTCTAATTATGTATTTGGCTGAAGAATACTTTGATCAAATCTAGCTATTTCACAGAGATTGCTCACCAGAAAACTTTAATCTTTTCAATTATGCATTTATTTTTTATTCATCAATATTTTCCTGAGTACCTATTGCATGGCAGGATCTGTTTATGACTCTGGGGATACAATAAAGATTGAAAAAGTCTCAAACTTCATGTGCTTATGGGGAAATTTTGTCTTTTCATACCAGAGATATGCCTAACCATTAGAACTTACTGCAACTTCCCAGAAAGGAATGCCCACTTTTAGATCACGTGTTTAGGCAACTTCTAGTCATCCATTCCTCCTTACTTGTCCTTTAAAACAATGGTTGTTCTATCCATTCCTTTTTTACACATGGAAAGTAGGTATTTTGGATGTCTAAGCCATCTATTAGATGGCAGGTCTTATAATCAGGAGGAATAGACATTGCTTTGAAAACTTTCAATATTCATTCATTTACCATCCATCGCCTGGGTAAAACAAATTATATTTAAGAGCTCATTAGGATTCCAAGGGTCTTTATTACTCTATTTATGCAGAGTCATTTCCTGACATTCTTCTCCTTGAATTTTATTCTATTATAATATCAAACTCTTTGTAGTTTCCCATAGATATCATAGTTTTCTATTTGTCTATGTGCGAGTTATCCCTTTTTCTATAACACTTTTAACCTTGCATTACCTGGCTTCCAATTCTTAGCTTGAATGTTCTCTCCAAGGAGAAGCTTTGCCTAAACAATCATTATCCTTTCCTATGCTGCCATTACCCTCTGAGTATACCTTTATCACGACATTACCATATATACAAAATTATTTGTTTACAGCCTGTTTGTCCTTACTAGATTATAAACATCTTGGGAATAGTAATTTTATCCTAATCATCGTCATGTGTTCAACAAGAAGGAGAATGTCCAGACAAAATTGTAATGCAATAAACATTTTGAACCATTGCTTAAAAAACCCTTTGTTGTTTTGAAAATAAAATACCCGAAGGACTACGGTGAACGTGTAAGGCTCTGCTGTCCTGAGGGTAATGATGCGGGTGTGCTGGTTGGTGAGACAGGACAACTTCCAAAACACATTTAAGAGCAGTTGTGATTGGGCATGGCCCAGAGACCAAGATCACTGATAAAACATGTTTTTGACAGCAAGTACAGTTGAAAGTTGAGTGTAACAAGGGATATGTCAAGGTAAAGCAGAGTTTGAGGAAGAAACAAAGAGTTCTGGCCTGGAAACAAACAGTAAGAGAAAGAGGTCAGGTGACAGTGATTCTACAGAAATAGATGTTGCCCAGGAAGCTGAACCAGAGACAGGACTGGAACCTACGAGCAACTCTAGCCAATACTCTGGGCCCCCAAAGAAGGGGAAAGATGCATCTCCCAAAAAGAAATCATTAGATCACTGGAGGCAAGGTTTGAAGGTTTCTATGCAGGATCCCAAAATGCAGATTTACAAAGATGAGCAGGTTGTGGTGATTAAAGATAAGTACCCCAAGGCCCGTCACCACTGGCTGGTCTTACTTTGGACCTCCATTTCTAGTCTGAAGGCTGTGACCCGGGAACACCTTGAACTCCTCAGACACATGCACACCGTGGGGGGAAAGGTGATTGCAGATTTTGTTGGCTCCAGCAAACTCCGCTCCCGATTGGGCTACCACGCCATCCCCAGTATAAGCCATGCCCACCTCCATAGGATCACCAGGATTTTGATTCTCCTTGCCTTAAAAACAAAATCACTGGGATTCTTTCAACACAGAATACTTCCTAGAATCACAAGCTGTGATTGAGATGGTAAAAGACTGGCAGGGTGACCATCCAAGATGGGATGCCTGAGCTCTTGAAGCTGCCCCTTCGTTGCCACGAGTGCCAGCAGCTGCTGCCTTCCATTCCTCAGCTGAAAGAACATCTCAGGAAGCACTGGCCAAAGTGATTTTGCAGAGCTGGAACTTCTGCAGCAAGTGTGGCTGATTGTTTGGAGTGAACTCCTGGCACCTCTTCTGGATTGCTTATGAACTTTTACTTATTTCTTGAATTAAAACATAATCACTTTTTTATAATGCATGTTCTATTTCCGAGTGGCCACATTGTGGGGTGACTCAAAGTAGTTCAGGAATTAGGATTTTGGGTTTGTTATGGATGTGTTCTCTGGTGAGGGTGGCTGGGACAGGCCTGACCCACCATCTCCAGGACCCATATATAATTGTTGTGCTTCCTGGTATTGAGGGGTAGATTTGCACTCATTTCTGCATGTACACTGGTGTCCAAAGTGTATGTTGCAGAAATACCCACCCACCCCCGCCCCAAGAGACCTGGTTATATATTTCTGTTCCTTCTCATTTGTCCTCCCTCCCTGGAGGCATGCAACAGGCTTTCATCAGAGCAGCCAAAGTAGTCTCTTCTTTATTCTGAAGGCACTGGTGGGTCTTGTCTCTGATCTTTACCTGTTCTGTGATGTTCTTTCCCTTCTCTCCTTTGTAGGGAGGCTTAGTCTCTTTTGTCCCTCCTCCTCCCTTCTATCCAAGGCCATCTAAATGCTCCACTCTCAGGAAGTTTGTCTCATCAATTCTCCTTCACTCTGAGCAAAGGGGCTAGAATGAGGGGGTAGAGGGATGGAGTTTTCTTCTAACACCAGGGGTTCCTGGCTAGTGAGGAAATACTTGGCCATATGTTGATCACAGTTCTGCTGTCGAGTCTTCTTGCTGGCCTGCTTGGATTTGTTGCCTGAAAATAAAGTTCATTTCTTTGAAAAAAAATAAAAATAAAAAAATAAAATAAAATACCTTGTTGGCTCAATAAAATACAAAGCCATGGTTGGTAATTTATATCTAGAAATCCTAGCAGACGCAAATACACACCTTAACTTTCAATAAAATCTGGTATATTTCAGAATATGCTGTAGTTGGAGGGGAAAGAATATACACTGTAGTCATAAGATGTGGGCTTTGCACCCTATCTCTCTCTTCTTATCATTTTATGACTTTGAGAGAATAATTTACCCAATTTACTATTCTGTAAAATAGGAATAATAATAATATTTACCTTGCAATTAAATGTGAAAAAAATGTGAATCATAGTTCACATATGCTGGTTTTCTTAAAATTCAGAAGAAAGTACACTTTCTTAGACAAGAAAATAAAACATTACCTAATTTTAATATTATATCCACTGTTACAACTCCTAATTCTAACATATCTATCTCTACTGCTTAAGTTCCTGCATGTTATACTATCTATCATTTATTAAGCATTATAGATACATATATAAAATATATCCAAAAGTAATATTTATAGGCTTTCCCACCTAATGCTCACAATGAACCATTTAGGTAGCAAGTATCAATATCATTATCTGTTTAAAGTATAAATTATCTTCTAGAAGGGTTAAAATCTTATATTAATATGAATTACTATGTGTAACTAGATTATTACCTTGACCCCCACTTATTTGAGATTCTTAGAAGGAAAGGTGTGGACAATTTGTGTATAGGTCAGTATATCCCATGTGATAAACTAGTTGGGGCACTTTTTCTATGTTTCTTCTCTCTATAAAATATTCCAAATAGGAGTAGCTGCAGTTGTGGTTGGATCTGACATTTGTTCGGAATTACTCCTTTGACTTTATCATCCCACTCTAGCTCACTTCCTTCCTTTCATAGGATTTAATATCTGTAAGAATCCTATTAAAGATGACTTCAGTTCTGAGTGTGCCTATCCATGGCATCCAGCAACCATGAAAACTAAATCTATTCATTATAATTGTAATAAATATTTATTCATCAAATATTTATTAGCATTGACTATATGTCAGGTACTGATTTAGGCATTTAAAAGAGATTTATAAATGAAATAGAGATCTCTGTCTTTTGTGTTTGCATTCTGGGGCATCTCTATTTCATCATACATTTCATAGTTTTTTACTGTCCTGTCTACCAAAGTAATTTTGAAGCTGTAATTCTGTTGCTATTGTATTTCCTGAGCTACTGTCACTCAGAAGATAATAGCAACCCTTTTACTATAAAGCCTCTCTAGTACCCATAAGGAGATTTTGAATTGTCTCCCAACTGTTGATCACCATGGCTCAACAATTCTTTCTGAAGAAAAAGAAGGTTTTTTTCACCCAGCCTTGGGAGTCACACATCATCTATTCCTCAATTACATATGGGTTCTATGTAACAACCCTATTCATTGTGAGAAGATAATACACGATGGCATGAATAACAGGAGGTAAAGATCAGTGAGGCTTCCTTGTAGGCTTGTTACCTCAATAATTGTGTCATTTTTGTATCACCTGCATTAACAACAAGGCCATCATGAGCATATCATTACTGATATTTTCAACAAAGTGTGTTGATCAGTTGCCATCATCTATAAGTCACCCTTTCTTTAGTTTTAGCCCTTGCTAAACTAGAGGTGGAGGTAAGGGATTGAACCCAGGTCCTCGTACATGGGAAGCAAGTGCTCAACCCTTGAGCTACAACTGCTCCTCCAATGAGAGTTGGTATTTTGGTTTGTTTTGTTTGGCTTTTAGGAGGTACTAGAGAATGAACCCATGACCTTGTACATGGGAAGCAAGCACTCAACCACTTAAGCTACATCAGCTCCCTTTAGACATTTCTTTTGAGTGACCTTGAATCATTTCAGCCTTATGTCTTCTAAGAGTTACTGCTATAGTGACCAATTTATAAAGCTTTTGCCTAGATTTACACCTTTTCAACTATACAATGTCTCACCTTTGGCCAGCACCACGAACTTCTTACATTACAGCATCATAAACCTTTCATGAGTATCTTTAATGACCCAATGGTGTGCCCCAAGAGCAGTACGAATAAGCAACCTATAAATGTAGGTGGTAAATGCAATGGGCCCACCCACCCTTGAAACATTGGAGTCAAGGATGTTTGAATAAGTGCTTTCTCATTTTGTTCCCTCAGGCATTCAGTTATATAACTCATTTTTGTGTGTTTTAGAAAGTCCTATGCGATGAAACTTGAGTTGACTATACCACAGGTCAAAACAAAAACCATCTGGGTTAGATGTCATGGTAGATGCTTTCAAGAATAAGGCCCTCCCTCATTCTTCCAGGTACTGAGTGATGGTTTCTCATGGTTCACAGATGAGTCCCTGACCAGGAATTGTACTCAAGATTCTGACCCTCTTGGGCAGCCTGCATCCCAATAATGCAGGGCCACAGAGGCCCAGTCCCGTTGTTTCATATGGAACAATTCTAAACACAATTTTAGTTCCAAAGCTCACTGTTGGATCAGCTGAGGCTTGTGTTGCATCTGCCTTGCAGTTCAAATTTTCCCTCTGTCCAATCCTCCTTTGTTAAGCAATTTCCAATAAAATTCCTGCATGCAAATTTTACAATATCTGCTTTCCAGGAGATATACCTTATGGTACTTTTTTTAAACCAGTATTTGTCTTAGGAGGCAGGCACCTAAAATGGCAATTAGATCTTCAACTGGGCAGCTAAAAATGAGAACATCTCATCACCAATGTATGTACTGATTTGAAAGACCTTGACATGAATTGGATTGAATTTGTTAAGCCTTTCACTGGAGGTGAACTGGGATGGGATATCAGGAGAAGGAATGTAGTAAAAGGTGAAATATCAGAATTTTGAGAGTTATAAGAGAAATAGTATTTATAAAGTTTTATAAGGATTATAAAGACCATCAATGCATTTGAGAAAGACAGGGGAAAATAGAGATAAATCACCAATAGAAAACAAATGATGAATGACAGAGAAATGATAAAGAAATCTTTGCCTACTGCAGCCAGAGAGCAGGAAAAAAACTGAAAATCAAGCCTAAGCCTTAATCATAAGAGAAACACAGCTCCAAAGTTGTTGATTCTCAACCATGAAAGGTCTTTATGTCAAGTAAAGTGCCGTGGTTTAAAGGAGATATGGGATAGTGACATAGTGATCAATGAAATCATTGTATCCCCAAACATTGATATTCCTGGGCCTGTAGAAATAGCCCATTTCTCCTTGTTAAAGGCTGGTTAACCTTTCTTCTCTTCATTAAAGACAATGAAGAGTCTTGTGTCTTCTAAAACAGCAATCCTCAAAATCTATTGGACCTAATTCTCAGACACTAGATGAATATCTAATATCAAAGACTATATAAAATGTCCAGGAAAGTGCTGAGCCTGCTAAGATAGGAAAGAGACTATGTGGAAGGGGTTGTAGCACCAAGTCTACATGTGCCAGCAGGAGCCTGGATAAGTATATATTGGACTAAATCCTAAAGTTCAGGTTGGCATCTGGAATCTTGGAAAAAGCAATCACCCACACTAAGTGGAAGCAGAGATAAAAAGGACCAGAAAGGTTGGCATACTAGAGTGGATGTGCTACATAAGACTAGGAAAACTACCAGTTGAATATATTCTGTTGGAGGGCTCAGAGGGCTCTCTGTATACCAAAGCAATAGAATGCATTGTAAGATGCCCACTAACATTATTAAGCTCAATTTTCACTCTCCTCTGTTGTTTAAGGCTAATGGAAGGAATTGTCATTGCAGAACTGGGCTCACTGATTATGAAGGGCATGGTAGGGTTCTGAAATTTTAGAGGCCAGGTGGAGATGCTTATCCATCAGAGACCTAGGTAGATGCACTTATTTTAACTATAATTATTGGCAGTCAAGTGTCTGGACCCATAGACAGCTATAGAGATGATTAATAGAACATGCCTTCCCAGGGGCAGGAATCATGAGTTTTCAATAAGCAAATTGCTTAATGTATGCACCTCAAAGAATGCCAGGATAATATCCAATTATACCATGGGAATTTCTGGAGGATAATGATGCTAGGTAGAGTCTCTACCAAGCACCATTAGGATTCTGGAGGAAAACCATTTTAAGTTCTCTCTTAGGAAACAGCTCTGCCATCTTCCCAGACTCAAACAAAACACCAAGTATCTATGAGTCTAGAATTATTATCATTAGCTAGATAAAAACAGATCACATTATTCATAAGTTTGGGCAGGCACCGCAGCTCCATTGAATGATTGAGATGCTGCATTTTGGTATCAGTCATGATAAGATCCAGGAAACAAAACAAAATAAAAAAAACAGTGGACCAGAAACCGTGGTAATACATGCGTATTATAATCAGCTTTTTTTTTTGTATGATTGACTAGCAGGAGTAAACACATTGACTTATTTTATAGATATGTCACTATAATATTCAGACCTACCCATAAATGGATTCCTGCCACATTACATCCCTAATCAGAAGTGGCATTAAAGAATTATGAAAAAAAAAGTTGCAGTCACTTTATTTGAAATGGCCTGATAATAGTTTATACAGACACCTACATAGTCATAAGTGGTTTGGTTACTTGGCCCAGGGTCTGGAAGGAACAAGACTTAGAAATTGGTGACAAGGAAATATGGGCAATAGGCATTTGGATAGACATAATGGAGTGGGGGAAAAATTGTGGATTGTTGTGTCACAAGTTAATGACCACTGAAATCATCCATCAAGCAGGAGGCCCTCTATAGTGACAAGGTAGTATGACATCTTGTAGCTATCAGCCATTCTCTCTCACAGGCAACCAAATTGCTGCTAAAATGGAATCAAATGGCTAGGATGTCAAGAATGCTGAATACTCATGGACTTTATATAAAATTAAATCCTTCCAAGATTGATTGAGCTATTGCTTTGGTGAAATGCACAATTTGCCAAAAAAAAAAAAACACAAACAAACAAGAATTATTCTGATTTTTCACATGGTAATATCTCTTGGGGAGACTGGTTAGTTACTCTGGGGGATTCTTCCTTGTCAGGATTGCAATCTATTCCCTATATAGGCTTTCCATCTATACCTACAGCAGATTCCTCAGCACCACCATCTCTGAACTAAATAAATGTCTAATCTTGACATCACCATTCTGTGTCCAATACTGAGCCAGACCAATGTGGCAAATGAGGTGTGACAATGTGCACAAGTCCATGGGATCCAATTACACTAGCATATACCTCATTTCCTAGAAGCAGTCAGATTAACAGGGGAGAAGAAACCTGGTAAGGGTTCAGCTAAAGGACCAAGTCAAACCCAATACCTTAAGGGGTTAGGGCACTGGCTGAACCAATATCTCATGCATTGTACAAAGTTCTCAATAACTTGGATACACATATGCAGGAAATCAAAGGTTGAAGTAGGGTTGGCCCCTATTACCAATGCTTCCACTGTCCACTTGTGGTCTTTAAGGTTCCCATCCCTGCAATATTAAATTCTTCTGACCTAGATATACTGGATTTCAGGCAGCATAGCAAAGATTCCATTAACTTTGAAACTACAGCTAACGACAGTCACTTTAGTCTCCTCTAAAGTAGTCTCTGTCTCTGGGCCAGAGAGTTAAAAAAAATGGTATTGGACCCTGATTATCAACAAAATTGGCTATAATCCTCAAATAAGAAATGTATTTAGAATGTCTGAATTATCAAATCATCTTTTGGGAAAAAAAAAAACAAAACAGGTTGAAACTGTAGATAAAACAGTGGTAATGGCTTCAGGATTTTCTAGACCAAATTGGAAGCAATTGCTAAAAGTTATCAGGAGCCTGAGGCATCACCTCTAGTTGTGAATAAATTCAAGACAGAAATGGTGGAAGTGTTGACTAGAACTAGAACAGTAATAAAAAAAAAAAGTGGGTAATGAACTACTGTAATTTTGATTTATGCATATGAATTATATATAACAAAAAATCCCAAAGGCTACACTAGTCTAACAAATCTATTCCACTTAAGGCAGGCAGGGCAGAATGCAACTGCAAAAGTCTCATGTGTGCATTCATGTTCTCTATAAATAACCTATTTTCTGTAAAATGTTAGCATAGGAAAAATTTTTATCTAAGATGTGATTCATATCTAAGGAGTATAAATGCTATTAATAGTCCAGATTTTTTGTTTATAGAAGATACCAAATATTTTATTTGAAGTTTAAAATTATGGTGATTCTGCATCTGTTTATGGTTTGCCTTTTTGGCCATATATTGGAAGAAAATTAGAATGAGTTGGTAGAAAATCTTAACTAGAGTAATTAAATATAAGGTGACAGAAAGGAAATAGTAATTGGGAAAATTAAGAATAATAAGGGCTATTGCTTTAGATGGATAATTAATAGATAGAAAAATGGAAAGGCTTTATAAAACCATAAAGAACATAGATAATCCACATTTATCGTAATTAAGAAACGGCCACTAGAAAAGAAAATTCTGGATCTACACAGTATGATATGCCTTAGCATGTAGTAAATGTTGAAACATTTGTTTATTTACAGGAGATGTAGGAATTAAAAAAATTAAATTGTTTTAAATAAGTAACTAGATTGATGCAAAGAGATATAAAATAACACACATATATTGTAATTTAGACATCAACAAGATACCTTTTGTGATAAAAAGTGGTTAATACTGGGCACCATGGGATGTGAATATGAATAGATCCATAATCTCTTATATAATTTCATTATTTATGGGAGGTGAGGTGGGGGTTAATGTGATATTATGTTTTATGGCATTAATATAAACTAATTTTCACTTTAAATTTATGATTAATTTAGTTTTTCATTTCATGTAAATGATACAGGAGTATCTACATCTGAAATGTGAAATGGCAAATTAAAGGAGCTACACAGGGACATCAAATGTGATATAATTCATTCCCCCTCCCCAAAATTTCTAGATACTTGAAACATTTTTTGTAAGAATCACATTGTTCATTTTTACTACTTCATACATAAATTTAAATAATGTGCAGTAATTCTAAAACATATATCTCATGATATAATAATAAAATCAAGGAGACAGGGAGAGTTTCATTTTTGTTTGAGAACGTTTAATATATATTGGATATATATACATATATATTTTATCATTTTCATTATTCATTAGGAATTTTCATTTATAGTAGTATAACAATTCTAGTTATCATTTTATTTTTGGCATTATACAAAATTGAAAGGAAAAGCATTAAGAAAGTTATTTTCCTTTGAAATATGCAAGAACACTGAGTTTTTTTCATCTTATTAAAAATATAACATTTTATATAAACAATTCTTAATCTATTTACTTTTGTAATGTTGAGTAAAGCCATTGTAAGTAACATAATGACAAGATGGTATTTTAGAATAAAATTTTGAATACAATAATGCCTCCTGTTATGTTCTTTAAATGTTTGCTCCAAAAAATGCTTAGTTAATGTCTTTTATAGTCACATTTATATACTTGTACGTTTATAGGGTTATAAATTTTATTACATCAGAAATCTTTTTTATTTTAAATAATAGCCTTTTCATAGTAATTAAAAACTACAACATCAGTAATACAAAGAAAACATTTAATAGAGGTATATGAGATAACATACAGAGTTACATTATTTCACACTTGAGTATTATATGGTAGAAATATTTTAATATTTCACATTTTGAGTTCAATGAAATTTGGGAACTTAGAAACCCTAGTCTGAATTATAGATTCTGTGTCATATATGTGGAATTACACACACTATTATAGATTTTTAAAATTTTTTGGCACTATTGACATACATAAATGTGGTATAGTCTTTAAACCACTATTACATACATATGTATAATTTTTAATATAACCAATTGAAAAATTGTGCAAGTGACCCACATAAAGCTATTGGTTCCAAATATTTCTCTGTGCCCCTGAAAGATAATAAGGAGTCTAAGGTAAGATTGGTGAGGAATGCATTGTTTCCATCAGGTAAATTACCTTTCAATTGAGAGAGCATCCTTTCCTTTACCTCCAAACTCTATCAGACTTTTCTTGCTTGTTATTCATGCTGAGTCTCTTGTTGATGATCAAGCATACAAACACTTAATAAAAACAGTGGCCATTGTTTATTGCAGAATTTTCCCAAATTCTCACTATACATTATCCCTCTGGAAGATATCACCCACTTCCAGGGTTTCAATTTTTATATCTGTGAAGTTGTACCCCTAAATTATACCTGCATGACTAACCATTCCCATGACCTGAAGTTCCCTATCTTCAGTATCTAGCTAGGCATTTTTAACTTGAATATTGTATTCTCAAGTCAAAGCCAGTAATCGGAAATCTAATTTACAATTTTCATCCCCAAGGCCACATTCCTTCCTCTTTTAATATTTCGGTCAGCAGTGAAAATCTCCCTAAAGGTATTATAAGAACTTGAAACCTCGGAGAGTTATTTTAATCCTCCATTTCCCTTAATATCTTCCTTAGGAAGTCAGCAAATCCTCTCAATTTTTTTCATTTTAATGCTTATTGAACTATTCTCAATGCCACTAATTAATAAAACAATTTTAATATGTTATTGTGCTCTGCAAAAAGAATTGGTGTCTGATATTATATAATAAAGCCAAAATTATTAAATATTAATTTGGATCCAGTAGGATAGTGATAGGTAATTTCATCTCATAGAGATTGGGTGAGAAGCCCAAATCTGTGGTTGGCAGTTTTATGCAAGTGAGAGTTCAACACAGACCAAAATTTAAGTCATTGATTAGGATATAAATTCACTTACAGGAGAAGTAAATATTTATAATTGAAAAAATTAATTTGTATAGATATAAAAATATTTTTATTATATACATGAAGCACACTATTTATTCAGTTTTCATTTCATTCCTAAAATGTTTAGTAAGAGCCAAATATACACCAAATAATCTTCAAGATAGCATGATAGGTATAGCAATGAAATTACAAAATCCCTGTCCTCATGAAGATTACATATTACAAATTTCTAGACATCAGGAAAAAAATTTTAAGCCCACAAATTTACCTGTTAATTTTATTATTTATTTTATTTTTTGCTCTTTTTTAAAAAACAAATCAATTTTATTGATACATATTAGTAAAGCATGCAATCCATCCAAAGTGTACAATTAATGGTATTTACCATAATCACATAGTTGTGCATTCATCACTTCAATCATTATTTCAATAATAATAATAAAAACATAAACAAAATTTCACCTCTCAATCTCTCAATGTTTCCCTTGCTGTACATACCTGCTATGTCTTGCTATTTTTGCTTATTTATTTATTTATCTATTTGTTTATTTATTCTAAAGCAGTTTTATTGAGATATATTCACATACTATACAATCTATTCTAAGTGCATAATCAATAGTTTTTAGTATAATCACAATGTAGTGCATTCATCACCACAAAAAGTTTTAGAAAAATTTCATTACTCCAAAAAGAAAAACTCCACACCCCTTAACAGTCACCTCTCAATCCCTCTATCCTTTCCCAGTCCTACACAACCACTAATCTAATTTTACCTTTATAACTTGATTTATATTTACATATTATATAAATGGAATCATACAATATATAGTATTTTGTGTCTGATTTCTTTCACTTAGCATGTGTTTTTTGCCTGATATCTTGTAACATTAACATTTTTTCAGTTTCAAAGAAAAAGTTTTATATATGTAATATTACCCATATTCATTTTTCACATGAGGTTTTACTATGCTATACAGCCCATGTTATATTTTTAGCTTTCCTTTTAGTAATTTACACAACCTTAAACTTTCCCTTTCAACCAATGTCATACCCATATAATAGCACTACCAGTTACAAACATTATGTTGTACTTTCACCTTTTCTATTCATTTCCAAAGATTAACACACATTGTTCTACCAATTCTACACGAGTTAAACTTCAGCTTTTCATTCTCTAACCTCATTCTATTTTCTGGTGACCCATATTCAAGTTATTAACTCCATAAGATTACACAATATATTTAGTTCATAATAGCGTAATCATACAGTGCTTGTCCTTTTGTGTCTGGCTTGCTTCCCTTAACATAATGTCCTCCTGGTTCATCTATGTTTCATATGTTTTACAATTTCATTTCTTCTTACAGCTGCATAATATTCCATCATGTATATAGAACACAGTTTATTTAATCCATGCATTGGTTGATGGACATCTGGGTTGTTTCCATCTTCTATCATGAATAACACTGCTATGAACAAGGGTGTGCAGATATCTGTTAATGCCTCTGCTCTCAGTTCTTCTGAGTATATATTCAGTAGTTGCATTGCTGGGTCACATGGAGAATCTATATTCAATTTCTTGGGGACTCCCAAACAGTCCTCCACAGTGGCTCTACCATTCTACATTCCCACCAACAGTGAATAAGTATTTCTGTCTCTTTACATACTCTCGAACACTTGTAGTTCTCTTTTAAATAGTGGCCATTCTAATATCATTGTAGCTTTGATCTTTAAGATGCTTCCTGTAACCGTTGGGGAATTTGATGTAATTATGAATTCCAAAAATATAATTGGATCATGCCTGTAATCTAATCTGTTAATCTGGGCATGATTGAATTATGATTAGGGCGTTGACTGGGCCATGTCAGTCAGTAGGGCATTGAGCCCCACCCCCTGGTGGGTGGGGAATTGAATATAAAAGGCAAGGCAAAGAACAGA